>BPLR01005568.1:0-197865 GCA_021605095.1 Caerostris extrusa | reverse complement strand
GAAATATATATAATAGATATACCTCTTATAGACAAGATAAAATGTACGTCGCACAATACGTTGCAAGTACTCGAAATTGGAAACCTTTTGGTTCGCGATCTTGCTGCATTGCTCGAAATATGAAAATCGTCGTTTTTGCATTTAAATAAAAAAAAAAAAACAATCTGAATAAAAACAATCCTATCTCTCAAGTTGGAAGAAAAACACACATTTAAAAAAAAAGTTAAAATTGGATTGTTAATTTCGGAGTTTATCCCGGACAAACATCGTGACACGGGAATTATATATAATAGATAGATAAAATGATAGATAGGTAATTTATAGATAGATAAAATGTACGTCGCGCAATACGTTGCAGTACTCGAAATTGGAAACCTTTGGTCCGCCATCTTGCTGCACTGCTCCTATGTTATTTTCTCGATGAATGGGGAGTGCCAGCTGATGACGTCATAGCCCGTCCGGTCTCTTTCATTTCGGAGCTCATTATTTCTGATTTTGTACAGAGGTTCCGGAAGGGCCACCAATCGGAGCGCCGCCGGGGCACGAGTGGGCGGTCTTCTCGCTGCTTCTCACCAGAGCTAACTGCTGACAGTCTGTGCACATAAACTTCATATCATAATGAACCAAAATAAGGATGGATTTGATTTAAATTCAAGGCTTAGTATTAATTTTTAGATTTGGTATGGCCAACAGATATATGCCAAGTAAAACATTACTTTGGCATAAGTTAGTTTTAAAGATGAAGAGGCTATTAGTTTCCCTATTTTTTTTTTTTATTGTATTTTTAATTTTATTTAGTTTTATATTTTTTTAAACAAATAATAATTGTAATTGTAATAGTTATAGCAAACAGTTAAGGAAACAATTAGTCGTTAAGGAAGATGTTTAAAATTAAGTTAAAGTTTAAATAAAAATTTAAAAACTTAATTAAAAACATGAAACTTAATTAAAAACATTTCTGGAGTAAACACTCTGGAAAAAAGAGAAAAAAAAATGGATAAAATTAACTTTAAATGGGTGCGCAGAAGATCTACCTCCCCGTGGTGCACCTAGTAACACTTTTAAGTGGCTAAAAGATCTGCAACTTGGCATTATTGTTAGATTAATGAACTCTGTTTCAGCATGTTTTGTTGTATTTGTTGTATTATTTTGTTGTTGTTGTATGTTTTTTTTTTTTCGTTGTTCTTTTTTTTGCTGTAACTGTTCATAATTTGCCGTTGGAAATAACAAAAAAAAAAAAAATAAATAAAATTTAAAAAAACAACTTTACATTTAATCGGATTCAAGGTACGAAGAAATAATTAGGGTTATCCAAGACACACATTAACCATTATGAATTTCGCAATAACCCATACCACAAATTAAACCTACAAGTTCGCATACCTTCAGAGACATATTTAACTGGAAAAGGAAACACACTCACATGAAATAATTCACAAAACAATTTCATAATTTTAAATATAGACAAAAGTGTATTTATTAATATTTATAAATTTGAGTTGAGTTTTAATAGGGTATTACATTTACGATTGTGTTCACAAATCTCTTGTATCTCACGAGTGCTTGGGTAACAAATTTAAATGAGAAAGAAAGGACGTAAAAGGAAATTCGACATTACGTCCAAATCTCTTTTAAGAAATAAAAAATTTAAAGAGTTTATAGGTTTTATTAAGTTAATTTTAAAATAATACAAACCAAATATAATAAGATACTGAAAAATATTTAATTCTGCTCAATGTTTATTTTAAAAAAATAAATACTAAAAGTTGTTAAAATAATATTTTCAAATACATTAAGATGCAATCCTATTATCATGTTATATATAGTTAATGGGACTTGATAATACTCTAGTAAATACCATAGAAATTTTGAATGTGCTAGCCATTGCATTACAAATTTATTGATATAAAAATTGGAACTAATTTATTTTATAGAAAATTTCAACGAACGTCGTATAGATAAAAGCATTTTTGAAGGACAGAACACAACATATCAATATAAGAATCAAAGGAGAACTAACGAGGTATGAACAGCAACACGACCAATTTGGCATAACGAATGACACAGCAGTATTCGTACTTTATCATGTGCTACATCAAAACAGTCAAATAAGATCATAATACTAACATTCGCTATACAAAACCTTGAAGTGAACCGTCATTCAAACCGTCAAAACAAGAAACAAAATTTCATAAGTTGCAACTACGAAATTAAAAACCATTTGCCATTCACAAATAATAAAAAGGTTAACGAACTGCATTGAAAGATAAAAAAAAAAAAAAAATATATTTATACGAAACATACATTAACAGAATGTGAAACAAATTACCCAGGAAATCATTAAAACCCAAAAGAAATCAATTATAACCTCCTAAATAAAGCTTTATCAAGGAATACCCACTCTTGGGTTGTTATAAACCATGATGTATATATAGAAACAGAGCAGCAATATATCGATATACATTTGAACAAGATTTTATAAATTAACTTTCAACGCGGAGAAAAAAATGCATAAAGGAGGTGGATATATTTAGATGCATAATATATGATACCTGAATATATTTTTGTCTATTTTATTTAAATTGCTATAGCTTTAAGCCAATTAAAGATCGTGTGATTATATTTTTACAGGATTACAATTCCTTAATTTTGTTAAAAGAACATTTCTGGTTTATACAAAAATAACTTAACAAATGAAAATTAATAATCATTATCTAACAGCAAATATAAAATTTTAACATAAGAATTTACAATTGAAAAAAAAAAGAAAAGAAACAAATTATTCATTTTGAAATTAAAATAAATTCATTATATCCATAACAAATCCATTTAATAATTCTCTATTAAGAGAAAAGACAAAAAGTAGTGAAAAATAATAGAATGCCACGTGCAATTTTAAACATTCAATATCTTAAAAATAACGCATGCAACAATCTGCGATGCTAAATATTTTTTTAAATATTTGGAAGAGCAGCTTTTTATACTTGCATTTGTATATCGGATAAATTTCTTCATTTATTTTTGGATTTCCCTTTCTTTTATTTTCTTTTCGGATTTACATTTCTTTAATTTCAATTCGTTGTTCTTAAACAGTTATTTACATTTAAATACTAAAACTTTTGTAAAGGGAAAACATTTTTAAGATCAATATTTTTGCCTTCTAAATTTCCATTTAAAAATAGCAATTTTAATATAGAAATTGATTTAATTTTTAAATTTGACTGGCAAATACTTTTGCACGAATAGGATAAGGATACCAAACAGTCCAAAAATCAACCAGCTCTAAAAATGCTCAAATTTTGTATATTTCTAATGGTTTTCTTGCCGTTAAATAATTTAACAAATGAAAATTAATAATCATTATCTAACAGCAAATATAAAATTTTAACATAAGAATTTACAATTACTACTTCGAAAAGTAACTAACAAGAAATGAATTACAAAATAAGTTCCATCTCTTCAGAAGTTTCGATTTTCCTTAGGAATTCCCTGCAGCGGTCAGCGTAGGGTTGTAATTTCACCTTTAATAATCTCATTGTGGTACATTTGTCCACTCACAGCTATCTGGATAATAATACAGTGAGAATTATTTTATTCTAAAATAGTAAATATTCTTAAGGATAATTAAAAATGCAATTTTCTATGTATGTATCTAACTTGAAATTCTCTAAAAATACATGTATTTTATTAACGATTTGGCCCAAGTTTACATCCGAAGAAAGTTTTTGATTAGATTATAAAATTCGCAACGGTAAATCAATATTAATGCAAAAACAAATGCTTTGTCATTTGTGGGATTTCAACTCGATGTTCTTAAACTTCTATTTACATGGAATATTTTTGCAAGAAGCAGCAGAAATAATTAAAGAAGGAATTATTATTCTAAAGGGAAATAAAGATGTATTTAATGAATTAAATATTGAACGTATTTCTGTATCTAATCATTTCGAACACGCCTTGTTCCAGAAGTGAACAGGCGGTTTTGAAGATTCTCTAACCCAGGGGTCTCCAAACTACGGCCCGCGGGCCAAATCCGGCCCGCCAATGTCATCCATCCGGCCCGCGACAGCGAATAGCTTATTGTTGCTGTAATAAGTTGGATAAAAAAACACAGAATGATAATAACTCGATTTTATTGACTTGCTAGGTAAAGCTTAATGACAAGCATAATACGCAGAAAATTTAACTTAAGCATAACAGCTAACAAACAATTGAAATGAATCCCACTAACAATATAAACTAGTGAACATACCTCGGTAATTATACCTACCTATTTCCGCTTTTAATCACTAGATGTCGTCAAGTGTCACGGTCGTATCGATACACACAATAGTAATTGTAGTAATTGAATCAGCGTAGTTAGCAAGCGTATGTTCACTACTCGGTGACTGGTCTAGAAATTATAGACAATGGCAGAAAAATGAAAACGGTTGTGGCCCTTGGTAATCACTGGAGTAAACACTGTGGCCCGAAGGCCCACAAGTTTGGAGACCCCTGCTCTAACCCATCCCCTCCCGCATTTAAATTCGAAGACAGCATCAGAGTTTATGGTACTCCAACTAAACACCTACCGTTCGTTATATTACGTCAGGAGCCCATTACAAATTAAAAGGAGCGGAGATGTTGATGAAATCTGTTGCATGTTATAGCTGCCAATTCTTATTGTAGATTAACACGGAGATCCTTGGCCGCGTAGCGGCCACTAGGTCCTTCACTGTAAAATGTTGAAACATAGCGGTGGTCTCAGGCCCTTTGAGTTAATAAGAAAAATAGATAATTAAATGCCCTTTTTTAAAAGAGATTTATTTATTTAATAAAATTAAAAAATAAAAAATAACAAAAATTTCAAAAGTGTAGATGTTGATGAAATCAGTTGCATGCAAAAAAAAAAAAAAAAAAAAAAAAAAAAATAAGAAGCGAACTTTTTCATTTAGGCAGTTGTAAGGAATTAATTAAAAATATTTTGAACAGTGCGAGATCTTTTGCTATGTTTGCGGGAAGAAATATCGTAATCGTAATTTTGTAGGATATTTAAAACGAGGTTATTGATGTTTCGCATATCATTATAGAATTTAGTAGAAATTTTCTGAATAAATTGTCTTAAACTTGGAACGAGAGAGCTCGTCTAATATCGTCATTACGAAAGTACCAGGGTGAACTCGTTAACATTCTGAGAGTTTTGTTCTCAAGCCTTTGAATAACTTCAAAATTTGTACGAGCAACAGAACCCCAAACTGGGCTTGCATAAGCTAATACTGGACGAAGATAAGAGAGATATATTAGAATTTTGAGATTAAGAGGTAAAGCTGAATTTCGATTATTTATATAATGTTAATTTCAAGTTGGCAACATCTTCAAGTTGGCAAGCTGTGTCATTCGCGCCAAATAGTTTTGGTTTGTGAAGAAAGGAATTTTCCCCTGTAACGTCGTTTCACAGGCTTCGCCCGCTAACGTCTAGTGTGATTTGTTTTCGTTTCTATTACCTGAGTGCATTGTTGTACTGCAGATGATTGGTTTATAGGTGTGATCATCCATGATCACACCTGGAAGACGCGATGGAAGTCACAGCGGAACTTTCAAATGATCAAGAAGAACTGGCCTCATACCAGATATGTGTCAGCCTAAAATCTTCTTCTGAAACACCAGGAATGTCTGAAATCCTGAGAAATGCTATGGATTTGGTTGAAAGCAAAATCGCATGCCATCTCCACGAGGTAAGACTTTTTGGATCTTGCCCTATTAAAACCTGTATTATTCACTATCATCCTTCAACTTCTCATAAAAATTTTAAACCGAGTTCTCTTCCTAAGCAAAATCCTCTAAAGCGCGCGAATTGATTTGTGGTTTTTGTACAGATAAGAGGTAGGTACTTCAGATTTATCTGATGAATTTGTTTTAATATTAATATTCCATTCGCACTGTTCGTATAATTTTGAGAAACTTTCAAAGCCTGCATTCAGTGCATAAATTTCTCAGAAATCAAATAGGATGTTCTCGATAAAAAAATACTCTTGTGTCATTCTTGTCTTGTGTATTCCATTTAAGTATTATCATTCTCAGAGAGGTGCTCAAAGAATTATTTCAAATTTTTCTTTTCAGATAAATAAAATATTTACTGAGATTGCAGGTTCAAGAAATTTAGCTGTTGTATTTGTTTGTGTAGTTACATTTTTCTTTTTAATAATAAGAAATTTATTAGGGTTATTTCCTTTTATTTTTACTTGAACAGCTCATCCTATAATTACTATAAGATTTGGGCTAGTAATGTGATTTTCTTTTTTCTTATAGGGTGAACTAAAAATTTTAAATATAGAGCAGCACATTTAGTTCTGGAAGGTAGACCAATTTATTTATCACCTATTTTTAGTGTTAATTGAAAGAATTAGACATTTAAAACGTCCTTTTTTTTACATTATCAATTCGACTAGCTACTAATATAATAGCAGGTCATTTTGATTATTAGATTGTTAGCAAGAATTGGAACTATGAGAGTTTTGTAGATCATTATTATTACAAAGAATTTTATTAATTTTGGAATTTGGTGATTCAGTTATTCAAGGTTTTGTATTTAGAATTTTAGTTCTGTTATATGCTCTTGATTATTACTAACTTTTGGAAATGAATAGTTACGTATTGCTTTAAAACTTCAGAATATTGCCTGGTGAATTACCAAATTATTTTTTAGCGTTCCTTCATTATAAATTAGATACATTACTAATTTTCATTTATATTTATTGTAATTATTTATTAAATGTGGGAATGCTATGTTACGACAACCATATATTCCACACAAACATATTAAGGTAAAAATGTAACTGAGAAATTATGTTTTCTATAAAATCTAATTTATAGTAGTAGATCTTATTTCTTACTTAATTAAATTAATGATTTTTTCAATTCCTTTTTAATTTATCTTGTTAAAATTTTCAATTGTTAATAAAATACTTTTTAATCATCTACTCAAGTTCATTTTTTAACTTGTAGTGAATGACACTATGTAAATACTTTTTCAAATATTAATTCAGCAATTAAATTTAATTGATTAATTTTAGTTTTTTTTTTTAAGTTGCATATATCTAAATAGATGGCAAAAAATTAAAAAATGAATGAAAATTATTTATAAAGGACTTTTTTTTTTTTTTTGTAATATAGGGAAAAAAAAAATAGGAATTGACTTAAAATTTTTTTTTAATATTATTTGTTTATATTTATTTTTATTTATTTTCATTATTGTCTTGTATAAACATGCTGAGATGATATATGATATGATGTATGGAGGAGACTATAATAATGTCGTGATAGGAGGTCCATAAAATCTACATAAATGTTGAAATTGAAACAGTGATGTTATATTTCAGAACAACCTTATATTTCCAAGTGCATTGCCATATTCTTGTTTAGAGAACCTTAATAATAATTTACTCAGATAACTAATTTCTGTTGTTATTCATTATAATTTTTTAATACTATAATCATGTATAAAGTATGATAACGCTCTGGTATGAAGTATATAGAGCATACAAAATGCGATAAAATAAAATAAAATGAGATGTGCAAAACGTCAGAGATGCATTTTGAAAATACTTCATAGTATATTACTAAATTTTATTTAATTAGGTAATTAATTTTCATTTCTATCATTAGAATTTTTTTTTATTATTTTTATAATAGGTAACTGTGAAAGCGCTCTGGTATGAGATTAAAAAAATGTGATAAAACTGGGAAATGTAAATTGTGGGCGAATTTTCTAGAGTTTCAGAAATAAACCCCTCCCCCTCCCCATAAAACGATGGCAAACACGAATTTTAAAATAAACGAATAAAAATTATTATAGAACTCGTAATTAAATAGTTTTTGATAAAATTCACAAACACGATGTCTTCAAAAAATACCGAATTAATTCAGGACAATTTAAATTGGTAATGGAATAAATAAGAATACCATGTAAATTATGTTGGCAAAAAAGTGCAAACTTACAATGTTTTGTTGATGATAACAATATTTCACAGAATGTTGAACTTCGTTTATGTTTTTTGTAATATAGTAACAAATAATTTCTTTGTTATTTGTAAATACTGTGTACCGTTACCCATGGGTACTGCATAAGAACCGGGACCTACGGCTTAAAGTGGATTCTAAACCCCTAAAAACTTCTATAGCATACCGAGACTCGGACCCGAAACCTGTGGTACCGAGAGCAGAGCGCTGAACTGGGCAATTCAGGTGCGAAAGGCAGACAACCCTACCACTTAAAAACGAAACCATCTCCTGTCTTGTAATCTGTCAGTAGGCAGACGGTCTTAGCCCATCAGGGGGCTGTTGCGCAAATGTAGAAAAAGAGAATTTTCCATCATTTGAAATAAATGCAGATTTCCAATAAAATATATCCAATAATCCAGCAATTAGTAAACGGACCTTTTTTAATTCCGACAGAACACTTAGATTTTCCAAAAAAATAGCTGGCTGGCCACGCTAAAACGTGCTGACCAAACAATATAAGAAAACGCCAGTTAAAACATTTCTTTTAGACATAAACTGAACAAAAAACGTGCTAAATATAGTTGCCTTTATACCTTAAACGATTTTCCATAACATAAATTTTCCGAAAGGCTTAATTGATAGACGAATCGGAAACGTCCAAACCAAATTTTTTTCATTATTTTAATGGCAAAATACTGCACATGAATTCTTCTTCAATTTGCCCAGCAATCAGTGCGTAGGATTCTAACGAGAAAATTGTCATTAGCGGTAATGAGCAATTTTAGAAGGAAAGCGCCAGAATTTATAGAGAATGAAAAAAATGGCCGTTGAAATGATCCATTGACAAAAGCGCACGATTGCTAATCATCAAATGGACCTGTCTTATGAATTTTCGATATTTTAATAGCAAATTCAGAGGGTTTATTATCTGTATCAGCGGGGTGGAAGTTTTTTTACCAACTTTTAATTTGCAAGATTAATTTTCTTTTGCGATCAATATTGCTTTATTGAGTTATGGCAGTTTAAAGATCAGGCTTTTTATTATTTCAATTTTTATATTTTTACAGGACAATAAGAAGTGCTTTCTTTGTAGAAATTGAGTTATGAAAAAGGCAATTTTCGATTATTAATTTTCAAAATCACACGAAAAATAATTTTAAACGACAATAAATTCATTGTTTTATTTAATTTTTATAGATTTTATCAGCTTTTATTTTTAAAAAGTATATTAATTGGAAATGTGTTTCTCTAAACTTTGTTATCTTTATAAAGTGCAAAATATTTAGAATCCGATTTTTAAAGAATGTGACGTATGTAGAGAAGGCAAATTTTACGAAAATTAAGATTCAATATAATTTGATTGAATGAATGTTTTACAGTAGTATTATAGAAAAATAATTGGCATAAAAAATGTAAATAATTCTATTTCAAAAAGTTAGCCTCTATTATTATTTGAGCGTTTATTTAAAGTTAATTTAATTAGTTATTGTTGAATATATACAGTTCTTAGATATTGTATTTATTATACTAGATTCATACTTTTAAATCCATGGTTAGTTTAAAAACATAATGTAAGGTTTTATAGTTTTTTTGAAATGTTAGGTTAAATAAAAAAAAAAAAATGTTTGCGAAATTACTTTATGTAGCACTTAAATAAAATGGTACAAATGTGATCCAATTAAAATAAAATAAAAATTAATCACACAAATTTTTAACTAACGGTTCTTCTACACTATTTAAGTAACTAGCTTCTTTAGACTTCTTTAGAAAGTTTCCAAGTTTCTCCCATACAACAGACAAATCCTCGGGCAGTTGTCGCAAAATGTGTGTGGTCTCTCATCGTCCATCTATACTTTGTGCAATGCATATCAAGGTATTGCACAAAAAAGAACTAATGCTTCTAGATATACAACAAAAGTGAATTTATTTACCCTTGTTATGATCGCCTATTATACTTCTGTGATTGTTTAAAAATGCTATCATAGCATATTTCATTAATTTCTGGTGATCGCATCACATTTTGTAAGAATTAATATAATGTGTTTTAACAGACTGCTTCAAAAAGTAAATATGTGTAAATTTATGAAGTAAACCAATTGAAATAAAAGGGATTTATCTTTGTTTTGTTTAAAAACAAAATTGTTCCAACCAAATTTCTGTTGTACTTACCAGACCAATTACCAACTTGTTCCAATTTCCAATTGTACCACCCAGATACAGATTTAAAATGAAGAAAATTAGCTATAATAAAAAAAATAGCAAAAAAAAAAAAAAAAAAAAGAATAAGAACTGTTACACAAAATAAAATTATGAATAAATATTTTAAAAATGTAGAATAGATATAAAAACAAACCAGTATAATGATATTAGTAATTTGTTTAACTAAGAATATTTTTGTTTGAGAATTAAAAAAAAAAAAAGATCAGAATAATTAAATAAGAAAGAGATGTTTTGATTTCTTTTAAGTACTTTGAACAGTTATGCAGCTTTTATTGAGTGCAGCTAAAACCTAAAAAAAAATTGCAAAAGAAACATTAGAAAACTGTATGAATATTTGAATATCACCAAAAAATAATAACAGAATTGTTATTTTGTAAAGAAATATAATTCCATCTAGAAAAGTAGTAAGTACTACAACGAATTTTTAACAAATTAAATAGGGACTCAGTTACATAATGAACAGTAAAGAAGTTATGAAAGTAAAGTTCTAAATTACTATCTAGTTAAAAATAAATAAGAAAATATTTTAGCATAAAATAAATACAATGATTAAAGCATCACTGAGATTATATGTGCATGTAACTCAGTAAGTATTTGTTGCTCGGATTTTTAATACAGGATGACACAAAATAAACAAAGGTAAAGTGAAACTTTAAAACCAACTAACTGACAAATTAAAAATTATAATGCATATTTTGTAAGCATTGAATATATTAAATGAAACCATTTAAATGAACATATAATAAATAATCTATGAATCTATATGAATTTAATTACTAAACTGTATATATATTAGTCATTATCAAATAAATAAGTTGAAAATAGACGAATATGGAATTCTGGAAAAAAATTCGAAATAAAAAAACTAGAATTTTTCTTTTAACAAATATTCCTAAAAGCAGAAATTGCATCCCATTATTTCCTCATTCAATTAATATTTAATTATAATTATCTTTCTTATATAAAAATTTAGAAAAAATCTTGGAAAAAATTCTGAGCAATTTGTAAGCATCGAAAATGTTAAAAAATAATTTAAATGTTAAATAATTTAACTATTTAAATATAAAAATTACGTTAAAAAGTTTATGAAGCAGTATTAATATCGATACAAAAATTACTAGACTGCAATATGTAGTAAAATAGTTGTAAAATGAACGAATATGGAATTCTGGAAAAAATTTTAAAATAAAAACCAGAATTATTCTCTTGACAATTATTCATGGTGGCAACGGTTACATCTTGTTAGTTCCTCATTCAATTCAGCTTTAATTATAATTTACTTTCTTATATAAAAATGGAAAAATAATAAAAGATTGATTTTTTAAAGGAAAAAAAAAAAACAGTGGAAAAAAATTAGAAATTTTAGGCAATTTCTAAGCATCGAAAATGATAAAAAACAATTTTAATGTTAAATAATTTAAATGTTTAAATTTAAAAATTATGTTAAATAGTTTAAGAAGCAATATTAATATCAGTACAAAAATTACTAGTTTGCAACATACAGTAAAATAGTTCTAAAATGAATGAATGTGGCATTCTTAAAAAAAAAAATTCCGAAATGAAAAATGAGAATATTTCTCTTGACAATTATTCCTGGTGGTAGCATTATCTGCATTGCATCTCGTTAGTTCATCATTCAATTAACATTAAATTATTATTAAATTCCTTATTTAAAATTTATAAAATGCATAAAAAGATCGAAATTTTAAAGGAAAAAAAACTAAAGAAAAAAATATTAGAAGGGAAAAATATTAGAAATTTGGGACAATTTGTAAACATCAAAAACGTTAAAAAATAATATAAATGTATAAATTAAAAAAATATGTTAAATAGTTTATGAAGCAATATTAATATAATTACTAAATTACTAGACTGTAAAATTTAGTAAAATAACGAATATGAAATGAACGTATTAATCTAAAATGAACGAATATGGAAAATGTGGAAAAAAAATTTCGAAATAAAAACGAAAACATTTCTCTTTATAATTAATCCTGGTGGCAGCGGTTGCATCTCGCAAGTTCACCATTCAATTAATATTTACACTCAAGAGCCAAAACAATATGACCACCCCTACATTTTGCAATGAACTCGCCTGATGACGTGGAAGGCACATGATCAGGTGGAAGTGGTATTTAACTGGTATTAAGTGGTGGTATTAATCCATTCCATGGCGGATTGAAGCTGTGTTGCGCGCCAAACGTGGGCCAACTCGTTATTGACAGGTGGTCATAATGTTTTGGCTCTTGAGTGTAATTATAATGAACTTCTTTACATAAAAATTAAAGAATGGACAAAAAGAAAATGGATTAAAAAAATTTTTTTTTAAATTTTGTACAATTTGTAAATATCGAAAACGCTAAAAAACCCTTTAGATGTTAAATAATTTAAATGTTTAAATTTAAAAATTATGTTAAATATTTTATAAAACAATATTAATATCAATACAAAAATTATTAGATTGTAACAAACATATTTAACATAGTAAAATAGTTCTAATTTGAACAAATATGGAAGTCTTTAGAAAAAAATTCCGAAATGAAAAACGAGAATTTTTCTCTTGACAATTATTCCTGGTGGCAGCGGCTGCATCTCGTTAGTTCACCATTCAATTCAGATTTAATTACAACTAACTTCCTTTTATGGAATAAAAAATGTGTAAAAAGATTGAATTTCTGAAGGGAAGAGAGTCTTGGGGAAAAAAAAAATGCAGTTGTCGGTGGGACCGAAATTCCATTAACATGGTTTCGCTGTTAATTAAGTTGTCCAAGTGAAAGCCCAGTTGTAAAGGTCTTAATAAAAGTTCTTTTTTTTTTTTCTTTTCAGGTTTTCCCCCTTAGTTTCTTTAGCCTGCTTCAGGACTAGCAAACAATTTAATAAACGAGGTAACTACAACTGGGAAATGTTGCTAATCTTTTTTTTTTTTTTACCTTGCGGAAAATTAATTTAAGAGGAGATTTGAAAAGAGTAGCATGAGATGGATGGGCGTGACAAGATGGTGTCGAAATCTTACCTGTAGCTTTTACATTTCATTAAATCTTTTAATGAAGTTTAACTACGAATTTTTTTTTTAGGTGTTTTGCAATAAATATAGCAGCTAAAATTACAATGTTTTACAGTAATTTTATAAAGTTGATGAAAATTAACAATGAACATATATTGAAGAAAGAATTATAATGTTGTTACAATGTTAAGAAAAATTAATAATGAATATTTACAAAGATAGGACAAAATTATGTTGGACTGTAACATTATACTGCATATTAACTTAATTAATGAGGAAAATAAAATTATAAACTTTAATGTTAATAAATATGAACTTTTTTTAACAAATATGAAAATTTTTAACAAATATGCAATTAGAATTAATGTTAGGCAAAATTACAATTCCCACACCGTATAGAAGCTAATATTATAAAGTCGTTTTGCACCTTTAAAATAAATATTATTTTATAATGTAATTTAACAAAGGTGGAAAATCATTATAGATTTTGAAAAGAGTAGCATGAGGTGAATGGGTGTGACAAGATGGAATTGTAAGATATAAAGTTACAGATGAAATCTTATTTGTAGTTTTTACATTTTATTAAATCTTTTGAATGAAGTTTAAATACGAATTTTAGTTGGTGATTTGTAATAAATATAGAAGCTGAAATTATAATGTTTTACAGTAATTTTATAAAGTTAATGAAAAATTAACATTGAATATGAAGAAATATTGTAGAAAAATTATAATGTTGTTACAAAGTTATGCAAAATTAGCAATGGATATTTATAAAGATAGGAAAAGAGTTATGTTGGACTGTTATGTTGCACTGCCTATTAACTCAATTAATGAGAAATGACAACTTTAAGGTTAACAAATATACATTTTTGTAACAAATATGAAATTAGAATTATAATGTTGGGAAAATTACTATTCCCATATCAATATGGAAGATAGCAATATAATGTCGTTTTTGTAAGTTATAATGATTTAAGTATAATGAAATAAGTATAATGAATTAAGTATAATGATTTAAGTATAATAATTTAAGTATAGTAAGTTAAGTATAAGTTAAGCATAATTTAAATGTAGTAATTTAGTGTAAAAGGGGTTTTCCTGCATTTAAAAGGGGTTTTCCTGCATTTAAGACTAATGCAACAAATACCTAAGATTTCAAATATGGAAATAAATTGTAATAGATATTATTTTGACATACTTAATACTTTTTTGTAATAACTTATAAATAAATTGTACAAGCATAATTTAAATGTAATATTGTAAAAGTGGTTTCCACTTAATTAACATTAATGAAACAAATTCCTAAGAATGCAAATATGTTAAAGTTGGAAAAAAATTGAAATCGTTATAATTTTGACATAATAACTACTTTTTTAATAACTTATAAATAAATTGTACAAGACAATAATAATATGAACAATTTAAATGTGGTAATTTATTATAAAAGTGCGTTTAATCTCTCAATTAACATTAATGAAACAAATTCTTAAAAATGCAAATATGTTAAAGTTGGAAATACATCGAAATCATTATTATTTTGACATAATTACTGTTATGTTTCTTTTATTTTTATAGATTTATTAATTTTCGATGGACTTAATTTTTTATTTTTTAACATTTTAATTTTCCTTTTACCTTACAGGGAATATCCAAAAGCCTTGAAACTTCGTAAAGAAGAAATAGGTAATTTAAAGTTGGATTTAAATTCACTAATACTATAGAACAGAAATTTATAAAATATCCCGATTATTACAAAATTAGTAGATTGAATTTCAAAATTTGGTTATAAAAACTTTTATAACGGATTAAAAATATAATTTGATTTTTGCATTTGAAATTTATATTGCTTTACTATTTTTACTATATTATTTTTTTTCATTATATTGCTTTATCAAGATGCGTCACAAAAAAAAGGAGCAATAACAGTATTAAGTGTTTGAAAATCATTCCTTATATTTTTTTCATATAATATTTATTTTGAGAATTTCAATGTTGTATAAGATATATATAATATTTATTTAAAGAATTTCAATGATATATAAAACATATATATTTATTTTGAGAATCTCAATGTTATACGAAACATAGTCTGACATCTATTGTTATGCTTATTTAAATACAAATAATTATTGCAGCAATTCACATAGTTTACAATTAAAACTACTTTAATTTCCAACTTTATTTAACACTTAACATCAAATATTAACGTTTACGCTACTTTAAAACCTTCACACGAGTCGATGGAAGTCTTTCAGGAAATCTGTATACCCAACAAGAGAACTTTCCATCTTTCATTGCAAGACTGAAATAAATTTGGAGCTCTCTCTTGAACACAGAATATCCAATATCTATTCCTGCCCAAACCCATCTTCAAAGCTCCGGATCTCTTTAACAAAAAAGACGACTTTCACAAGGGAGGCCGGAAGGGGGTCCAGGAGCCCGTATCGACAATCGATCTACACGGAAATCTCAATAAATATCGTCTGAAAGGAGCGTCACCCGTGACAACTTATCGCGCGAGAAACAAAAAAAGGACTTTGAACGAGATAGATATTTTAGGAAATCTTTTATTCTCTCTTGGTTCCAGTTAGAAGCACAAAAAAAGGAATTTGGGATAGTAAGGTGTGGTAGTTTATGCATTCTTTGAAATTGTTTTGAGAAGTTACACGAAAAATTTGAGAGGAATTCGGCAGTAGTGTTTACAAAGTTCACGATGGACATCAATAAAATTCTTTTTTACAGAATTGCAATAATGTATTTAATTGGCTTAAATCATGTTAGTTGTCTATCGTTTTGCAATGTGTAATGATATTGCTCTGGGATTTGAAATCACTAACGATACATAATTTGAAATTCATAATGTTATGCAATTTGTAATATGATATTTTGAAAGCTGAAATGAAATATCATCCAATACAGGTGCACAGGCATCTGACCATTTTGTCTTGAAATAATTTTTAGCACATTTATACGTATTAATACCATTTAGGTGAGCCAATGTTGTTATTTATCATTATATTGAAGGTACGAAAGTGTCAAATAATGCTTTATGTAGTCTTTAAAGAGTAAGATTGGGTTTGGTTTAGGTTCAATATAAGTACTATATAATAGGGTACCTTAGTGCATTGGCGTAAAATCCAACCAAGTGGACGTTATTTGTAAACAACATTATGCATAAAATTTTCACCTTGTTTTTGTCTGGATGAGATTAATTCTGAATATCAAAACCCAATTCTGTTTTACATTCTGATTTTCCAGGTTAGGTTTGTCATTCTATGGTCATTTTTTGCACACTTTATGTTAATTAGACAGGGACCTACAGTTTAGTAGCGTTTATTCCGAACCACTCGCAAACATCCATGCTATCTCCACGATTTGATCCTGAAACCTGTGGCACCGTAGACCAGAGCGATACCCAATTTGACACTTGGCGCTTTTTTCAGTATAAAGTGGGGTGAACTCACTCCTTGGTTAGTTGAAATTTCTCTTGAACAGAGGAATAAATATATTTTTTTATCAACGTCTATTTATACCACAGACTGTTTTCCTATAATCGATGCATAAATCCGAGTTAAAGAATCTTCTGTCCAGCTTTCTGAAGAAGTTTGACGTCGGATAGTTGACGACGTTGAAATGAAAGCAACGATGGATATAATATTTGTTTAGAGAACTTCACTGTTATATGAAAAATATAATGCTTCTTTAGAGAATTCAATGCTATATGAAACATAGTCTAACGTCTACTATTATGATTATTAAAATGCACATAACTATTACAGCAATTCAAATAGTTTGCTGTTAAAGTTACTTTAAGTTTCTTTTATTTAACACTTAACATCAAATATTAACGTTTACGCTACTTTAAAACCTTCAGATGAGTCGATGGAAGTCTTTCAGGAAATCTATATACCCAGCCAAGAGAACTTTCCATCTTCATTGCGAGACTGAAATACGGAGCTCTTTCTTGAACATAGAATATCGAATATCTATTCCTGCACAAATCCATTTTCAAAGCCCCGGATCTCTTTGACAAAAGACGACTTTCACAAGGGAGGCCGGAAGGGGGTTCCAGAAGCCCACATCGACAATCGATCTACATGGAAATCTCAATAAATATCGTCTGAAAGGAGCGTCAACCGTGACAACTTATCACGCGAGAAACAAAAAAGGACTTTGAGCGAGATAGATATTTAAGGAAATCTTTTATTCTAGGTTCCATTTTAGAAGCGCGAAAGGGAATTTGGGATAGCAAGGTATGGTAATTTATGCAATCTTTTTGAAATTTTCTTGAGAAGTTACACGAAAACTTTGAGATGGATTTGGCAGTAGTATTTACAAAGTTCACGTAGGACATCAATAAAATTCTTTTAAGAAATGCAATGTAATTTTATGTTTTTATTTGGCTGAATGGCGTTAGATGTTAATAATTTTGCAATGCTTTTGCAAGATAATCACTATCTTGCATGCATAAGGTTATGTTATTTGAAATGCGTAATGTCACGTGATTTGAAATGCCTAATGACATATAATTTGAAATTCCAAATGCTATGTAATTAGAAAAATTTTTAATATTATTTTAAGAGCATAAAAGAAATTTCATCCGATAAACTGACCATTAGGTCTTGAAATAATGTCTATATATGTTAGCTTATTTAGATATGTTAATACCACTTAGGTGAATCAACGTTGTTATTTCATAAATTTCTATTTATAGTAAAATTCATTGTACTATAGAATAGAAATTTAAGAAATATTACGATTGGTACAAAAGTAATGGATTGAATTTCATGAGTTTGTCCTGAAAATTGTTTGGTTTGTCATGTTGTTTTAAAAACGAAACAGTAACAATAGGAAGTGCTGAAAATTATTCCTTATATTATTTTTATATAATATTTATTTTGAAAATTTCAATGCTATATAAAACATATATAATATTTTTTAAAGAACTTCAATGTTATATAAAACATATATAATATTTATTTGGAGAATTTCTATGTTATGTAAAATATATATAATATTTATTTAGATAATTTCAATGTTATATAAAACATATATATTTATTCAGAGAATTTTAATTATATGAAGCATATTTGAAAAGAATTAATATATACTATTATGTTCATTAAAATACAAACAAAAAATACAGCAATTCAAATAGTTTACTGTTAAATCTACTTTAAGTTTCGATTTATTTGACACTTAACATAAAATATTAACGTTTACGTTACTTTAAAACCTTCACACTAGTCGATGGAAGTCTTTCAGGAAATCTATATACCCAGCCAAGAGAACTTTCCATCTTTCATTGCGAGACTGAAATAAATTTGGAGCTCTTTCTTGAACATAGAATATCGAATATCTATTCCTGCCCAAACCCATCTTCAAAGCCACGGATCTCTTTAACAAAAGACGACTTTCACAAAGGGAGACCGGAAGGGAGGGTCCAGAGGCCCGCATCGACAATCGATCTACATGGAAATCTCAATAAATATCGTCAGAAAGGAGCGTCACCCGTGTCAACTTATCACGCGAGAAACAAAAAAGGACTTTGAGCGAGATAGATATTTAAGGAAATCTTTTATTCTCTCTTGGTTCCATTTTAGAAGCACAAAAGGGAATTTGGGATAGGAAGGTATGGTAATTTATGCATTCTTTGAAATTGTCTTGAGAAGTTACATGAAAATTTGAGAGGGATTTGGCAGTAGTATTCACACATTTCACGTAGGACATAAATAAAATTCTATTTTAAGAAATACAATAATGTTTTCATTTTGCTGGAATGTTGGATATTTATAGTTGTGGCAATGTATAATGACATAATTATCATTTTTCATGTGTAGGTTAGGCTATTTGAAACATATAAGACTATGGGATTTGAAATGGGTAATGATATATAATTTGAAATACATAATGCTATATGATTTGAAATGGTTAATGATAATTTGAAATTCATAATGATATGCACTTTGAAATATAATATTTTCATCATTATAAAAGCTTAAATTAAATTTCGTCCAATACAGGTTCATGCATCTGACCATTGGGGTTTGAAATAATGACCAAATTTGTCAGCTTATTTAAATATATTGATACCATTTAGGTCAGTCAACATTGTTACTAATCATTGTACAATAAAATAGAAATTTATGAAACATCACGATTCTTACAAAATTAATGAGTTGAATTTCATAACTTTGTCTAGAAAATTTGTTTTTACTATGATTGTTGCTTTGTCAAGTTGATTAAAAACAGAAACAATAACAATAGGAGGTGTTGAAAATTATTCATATATTATTTTCATATAATATTTATTTAGAGAATTTCAATGCTATATAAAACATATATATTTATTTAGAGAATTTCAATGTAATATGATACATATTCTAATATCTACTATTATGCTTATTTAAATACGAATAACTATTACAGCAATTCAAATAGCTTACTGTTAAAACTACTTTAAGTTTCATTCTATTTGACACTTAACATCAAATATTAGCGTTTACATTACTTTAAAACCTTCACGTGAGCCGATGGAAATCTTTCAGGAAATCTATATGCCTAACGAAGAGAACTTTCCATCGTTCATTGCGAGACTGAAATGAATTTGGAGCTCTTTCTTGAACACAAAAATATCCAATATCTATTCCTGGCGAAACCCAACTTCAAAGCCCCGGATCTCTTTGGCAAAAGACGACTTTCGCAAGGGAGGCCGGAACGGGGGTCCAAAAAGCCCGCATCGACAATCGATCTACACGGAAATCTCAATAAATATCGTCTGAAAGAGTCACCCGTGACAACTTATCACGCGAGAAACCAAAAAAAGGGACTTTGAGCGAGATAGATTTTTAAGGAAATCTTTATTCTCTCTTGGTTCCATTTTAGAAGCACAAAAGGGAATTTGGGATAGCAAGGTGTGGTAGTTTATGCATTCTTTCAGGTGAATATACGTAGACAATGGGTAGTACCTTTTTTGTTCAAAATTATTCACCAAATCATTCACTTCAATCCAAAATTATTCACCAATAATTTTGTTGATAATATTAATTGAGAAGTTTCCATGAAATACGATATCTCATTTCAATGTATAATCTTCAAGACTTCATAACGGCTGCAATAGCTGGACAATCAAAAGACATGATGAGGAGTAAGCTCGACATCAGGGCAGATGCCAAAAAATGTGTGCAACTGCCCTGATGTCGAGTTTATTCTTCATCATGTCTTTGATAGCACAGCTGTTGCAGCAGCCATGCATTGTCTGGACCCTTCCTCGGAAGAGGATTTATATTCCGAGCTGGCGATCCACATAGCCAATATTATTCGGGAGCATCACGATATTTGATTCCCCTTGTTCCCTTGTATATCTTCCCTTCTTTGTCCCTTGTATCCCCTATCCCTCTTCAGATGATACGACAACTTCATGACAATTCCTATCTGAAAAAAATATTCGATTACGATTGATCTGCCTAATGAGACAAAATGGTAACGTAAACGAAGATGTATGCATTACTATTTTGCAGATCTGCTCACATGCAGAAGGAATCAGATACAAAGCCGCCTGAAGTATATGTTGTCCTTACTGCTTTCAGAACTGAAGAGATTTAGTGGATATTGTAATATGTATAAGCACGTAACATTCTTAGTCAGATTGTCTGGTGGGAGTTTACTAGGTTTTCTTTTGTGATTATTAAATGCAGGTAAAATATCTCTGACATTTGTTCTCGAAAAGAAAATCTTTCCATCCTATAGATCTCGGGTGCAACACAAGCTACGTCAATGTACAAAAATAATGGATCATTCTAAATAGTGTCCTCAATTCCTTAGCCATTCCATTTTACAGATTTGTTCACATGCAGAAGAACTCAGATACAAAGACACTTGAAGGCATGTGTTGTATTCAAGTATGTGTTGTGTATGTGTTGTATTCATGTCCAGTATATAAGGCATGTGTTGCATTCAAGTATAGTTGTTTTCAGACCTAAAGTGATTTAGTGAATAGTGTAATGTGTATAAGCATCTCAGATTCTTAGTCAGGCTGTCTTAATGGAGTTTTCCCTGTTTTCCTGTAAAGTAATTAAATGCAGGATAATTATCTCAGAAATTTGGCTCCCGAAGAAAGATCTTTCCAACATATAGACTTATAGAGTACAGCACAAGGTACATCTATGTACAAAAAAATAATAATGGGCTTTTCTAAATAGTGTCCTCAATTTCTTAAGCCTTTCTTACTCGCATAATAAAATCTGGGTAATACTTTACCCTGCATCATTTTATAGCTTAAAATAAAGAGGAGGTAAGACAAGACTCACTTAATATTCACGTTATAAAATTTCCTCGGAACCAATTCGAGCGAAAGTCGAGCAAAACAAACAAACCATCAAGAAAAAGAAACACATTTATTTCCTCTTTGGACCAACTGCAGTTAAAGACTTCCTTTCCAAGTTTTATCAAGCAAAGAAGGGGAAAAATGACACAGTATTGGATAAGAATAGTAATCGTCATCATTGGCTACGATTGCAGAGACATAAAACATACGGGGAGAAAAATCCCTCAAGGGAAAAATAAAACGATCATCTTTTTTCCTCTTCATTATCGTCGCAATTTAATGAGGCTTTTCTATTGAAAGACATTGAAGGGGGTGGGATTTTATTGCAAGAGTGAGGAATGTTTCTGAATGAGGAATGTTTTCCTATTCTCCTCTGGATATTACACCTAAGGACTTAACGATTAGAGTCTACGAAAGGCAATTTTTTTTTTCTTCTGTTTTCATTGGCGGTTTTCTGTAATAACTCTTGATGTGATAAGCAGACCCCGAGAGCAAGATTAGATTTTTTTCCCACTCAAGATTGGTATTTGGTAGAAAAAAAGAGTAAATAAAAGTATATGTCTTTAAGGGGATAAGAAACTGGGTTTATCACTGAGATCATCAAAGAGTTGGGGAAATAAAGCCTTCGTTTTGTTGGTGTGATTTCAATCTAAATTTCAATAGAGATATGTTGTATTAATAAACATATTGATGATCTTATTAATTTTAATGTTTGATTAAATTGATATAAATATAAATGAAACTCTTTTTGTTATTCTAATTTATGATAATTATAATCACAATATTGGATGGTTAAATTGAAGATTGGTGCTAATATTGGTAGTACTACTAAAGAGATGTTGGAAAAAGAATTACATATTAGCTTTTATTTCACTGATTGCAAAGTTACATTTCCAGAATATACAAACACTTGTTTCGTCCTGCAGATATGAAATGAATTAGAATAAAAATATCTCTCAAGTGCTGCAAGTGTGAGAGGAAATGAACATAGATTTTCGTTAATTAATGCTCTGCCGCATCCTGAGTTGGTGTTCTGTTAATTGAGATTTTCTCATTGATTACAGATGAATATTTAAACACTTGTTTCTTCATGCAAATATGAAAGAAGCAAAACGATCACTCACGTCATAAAAGTGTGAAAGGAAAATGAACATAGATTTTCATTAACTGATGTTCTGTGTTAAGAGTTAATCTGAGTTGGTGTTCTGTTAATTGAGATTCATTAATTAATGCTCTGAGTTATTTTGAGTTAGTGTTCTATTAATTGCGGTTTTCGCATTGATTACAGATTTATATTCCCAGAATGTTCAAACACTTGTTTTGTCATACAGATATGAAAGGAAAATGGATAAAAAAACAGTCTTTCTCAAGTCATGTAAGCGTGAAAGGAAAATTAACATAGATTTTCATTAATTGATGTCCTGAATTATTCTGAATTGGTGTTATGTTTAGAGAGGTTTTCTCGTATTTTGGATTTCTTAAACATTTGTGTCCTGTATATTGCCCTACCTTATGTTTTCCGGTATACATAACCGTTATTGAACCACTGTGATTATTTTTAAAAATAAATGTGGATATATTTTAGTAAACCATCAATTAACGGAAATCTATATTTGTATTCCTTTCACTCTTGTACGACGGAGAAACCGTTTTGTTCAATTTACTTTTAATATCTGCATGACGAAGCAAGTGTTTAAATATTCTGAGAATGTAAATCTGCAATCAGTGAGAAAATCTCATTTATCATAACACCAACTTAGAACATGAATTCAAACACTTGTTTCGTCATGCAGATATGAAAGGAAATTGAATAAAAAAAAAATTTTTGTCTCAAAGTATGCAAGTGAGAAAGGAAAATGAACATAGATTTCCATTAATTGATGTTCTGACTTTTTCTAAGTTGGTTCATTAGTTGAAGTATAATTCGATGAATTTAAAAAAAAAAATACGATAGAAAAAAAACGACAAAAAGTATAATATGTCCTATTAAAAATTTTCATGCATAGCATTTAAAAATAAATGTAAACTATTGGTTCAATAAAAAAAAAAATAAACCTTTTTTACCCAAAATATTTTTGTTCTGCTTTTATCATCCCTATCATTAAAATTTCTTACTGTAACAAAGGGGTAAAACAAATATAATTTAGAGATAAATAAATCTTGAGCAAGTAAGTGGTTGTTTGCTGATGGCAGATATGAATGGAAAATAAATGCCACCATTTCATGAGACTCGTGTGCCCCTCCTTCGTAGTGTTCTGTTCTGTCTAAAACGGACACACCCTCCAGCTTCATGAAAACCTTGTCCTTCTGCAGAGAATGTAAACATTTCTCACATGAATGGATATTGCCCTCAAGTGACCAATTAAGCTCGCGAAGATCTAAAAATAAGCGAAATAAATGCTGCTATTTAAAGAAGAATCTTTATGACGTAATTAAATATTTATTCTTGGTAAATTGTGAAAAATCAAATAGTAAGCATTCTTTAAAAATTCTATGAATTTGTTTTAAATATTGTTTTTATTATATTGTTGTTATATATTGTTGCTATTATATTGTTACGTAAATATTGTTGATATTATATTATTGTTATTAAATATTGTTGTTGTTATATTGTGGTTGTTAAATATTGTTGTTTTGATATATTTTTTTTTAAATATTGTTAAATATTGTTGCACTTGTAAGGTTTATAAAATACTCTTAGTAATTGTTGAATATTTAAACTCTTAGTGTAATTTAATGGAATCGGATTTAATGTTTCAGAATTTTAATAATTTTATAATAAATTAGCCACTAATTATAAGCTAAATGTTTAAAAGAATCGAAATAGATAATGTTTGTTTATAAGTTTCAATTGTCAAGAATGATTTTCAGTATAGGGCTTTCAAATAAATAGTCAATCCTCTGAGATTTTGCAGAACATTATCTACTCCACCACAAACTTTCACATTGCTATTTAAGTTAAGTATTAACAGTTTGGGAAGTTTCATTAAATTAACTATGAAAATTCTATTAAAATCATAATAATAGACATAATGAATTAGATTCTTCCAGATTTTATTTCAGTTATTAATTTTTGATGACTACATAATAAAAGATTTAGAAAGTTAAAGGAAATCTCTCTTAATTTTTAACTTCAAACATTTTAAAATCATTATTTAAAAACATTACTATAAACGTTATTTAATTTCAACAACTTTAAATGCTACTTATTTGAATAAACTTTTTATATTTATTTTGAATAAGCTGTATTATAAGCTTTTGATACAGCTTTTATTGGATAAAAATAACGACTTCATATTTTTATGATATGCATTAAAAATAACTTCATAAAATTTATCCCATGAATGTATAATGGCTCGAAACTCTTCACTATACATAACTTTTCTTCCAAAAAATGTCCAGGATTCAAAATATTTTCCAAAGTCATGAAAAATAATGAAAAGAAAACTAAATAGCATAATATGACATTACATTGTTATAACCAAAAAGAGGTTTTGGTTTCAGGAAACAAAAGATTAAATGTGACAAGGCTAGAACGAAGTGCAATCAAGTTCGTGACCAAATATATTATTATGATATTATTTACATTTATTGAAAACTTCAATCAATAATTTTTTTATTTGACAAGGTAAGAAAAGTTAATGCATGTTGAACAACAACCTATCCCAGTGTTATATTTCCTGAAATGTACTCTCGCAATTCGTAGCTAAAAAAGAATAAATGTGGTCTAATATTGGGACTAGGCTTTATTATGGTGCTTCATATAATATTATATTTACACGTTGCTAAATAGAATATTTTCTATCCGTTACTACATAAACTAAGGCATTTAATTTATATTTTATTAATAATTAAAATAATTATTTAAGAAGAAATTTTTTTTATCTGAAATAAAAATAATACAGTAAACAAATAATCAAGTAGACTATCTTTAAATAGAAATCTATGAAATACGTACTTTAAATACTTATAAAAATAAAATAAAATACTATAAAAGAAATGAAAATAATATGAATAAAAATAGACTAAAAATACTGTAATATAAAAATACTATAAAAACTTAATTAAAAGATATTTTTAGTTACAAATGACTATTATTAAGGATTTTTTACCTTGAAATAGAAACTAATCCAGTAAATACATAATATAGCACATTATTTATAGAAAATGAGCCTGTAAATTTATACTTGATTAATTACAAAAAATCAGTTATTTATATGATTTTTTAAAGATTTCAAATAATAATCAACGTCTGATTTAAAGACAAAGATATTTATTTTTATTAAATTTTAGATATTTTATGTTAAAATCAGTTGTAAACAACTCAACTCAATAAGATTTTTTCATATACTCTATTAGAGATATAATACAATAGATATAGATAGGTACAGTAGAATAAGGTACACCAACAATGTTAGCACATTTTACAGCAATAAATAAAAAATTTATAACTCCTCTAATACGAAGTTCTTATCTAAAAAAATTTCAGAGAAATTCTGTATACTGAATTTAATCTTGTTATGGTACAGATATCTGCCATTTTTCCAACTAAAATATTAGAACTCAAAAGACTTGCTGAATTTTTACTTCATAGGGCAATAATATTCTTCCATACAATCTGTTAGAGTTTGTTATAATGGAATAACGCACATAAACAATGTTGGAATGATGTACAACAATAAAGAAAAATTTATTGTTTCTCAATACGAAATTTTAGATGGAACTCATTCAATAGATCTCAACCTTTGAGAGAAATTTTGCATACTAAATTTAATCTTGTTCTCAAATAGATATCTATTATATTGTCCAAATAAAGATTTAAATTCAAAAACATTCTGAATTTTTATCTTTATGTAGCGATAAGACTTTTTCCATCTCTACCAATCTCTAAATATTGGTACAATAGAATAATGCACACCAACAATGTTGGAACAATGTACAGCAATAAATAAATGTGTATAACTCCTGAGTTGTTAGACAAAATTCACTCAATAAAAGTTTTTGAGAGAAATTTTGTATATTAAATATTGTTATTAAATAGATATCTGCCATCTTGTTAACTAAAGATTAAAAATTCAAAAACATGCTGAATTTTTACTTTTATAAGATTTTTTTCAATTCAGTTTATTAAAAGGATTTTTTATAGGTTAACATATTAATGAACGTCTAATTTACAGACAAAGAAATACTTTTTATTAATTTTAAGACATTTCCAGGTTGCTATCATTGGTAAACAACGCAGTAAGTTTTTTCCATATACTACCTAATAGAAATTGGTACAATGGAATAACGCACACCAATAATATTGGAACGATGTACAACAATAAATAAAATTTATAACTCCTTAATATGAAGTTTTATAGTTAAGATAGAACTCTCAATCGATCAACTTTTGAAAGAAATTTTGCATACTAAATTTAATCTTGTTATTAAATAAATATCTGCCATCTTATAAAAAAATAAAGATTTAAAATTCAAAAACATACTGAATTTTTATTTTTATATGGCAATAAAACTTTTCCACATACTCTATTAGAGATTGGTGCAATGGAATAATGCGTACCAACAATATTGAATGATGTGCAGTAATAAATAAAAATTTATAACTCCTAAATATGAAATTTTCGATAGAGCTTACTCAATAGATCACAACTTTATGAGAAAAATTTTGCATGCTAAATTTAATCTTGTTATTAAACACATATATGTGTCCTCTTGACCAACTAAAGATTTAAAATTAAAAACATGCTGAATTTTTACTTTTATATACGGAAATAAGACTTTTCCATATATTCTATTAGAGATTGGTACTATATAATAATATACATCAACAACGTTGGAATATTGTGCAACAATAAATGACGAAACCTTATAGAAAAGTTGAGATAATTTCTGAAGATAAGATAAGATAAGATATTTTCGGTATGAATTTAATCTTTGTTAATAAATAGATATCTGTATCTTGTTCAGTTAAAAATTTAAAATTCAAAAACAGGCTGAATTTTTATTTTTATATGTTTTATTTTTCCATTCAATTTTAAGGGTTAAATTTTCTATACTTATTCTGAGTGGGTTTATAAATATAAAAATTAATCAAATATTCTACATCACACCGAATAAACAATTTTTTTCTTAGAAAGAACTTTGAAAAGAGCAAAAACTACGGTTAACTTAATTAACAACATGATTTTCTTCTTGAAAAGTTCTTAAGGTGGAAGTATTTATAAAACATTTTCTCCATATTAAAAAGAGGTTTTTGTTCTTAAGCAAATATTTTAACTTCGCTGAACTCATCTTTGTTAACTTTTTCGTTGATATTTGATAATGAAGACGAATCTAATTACTAATAATTCGAGTAATTAAGAGGGATTATTTAGCAGTAAAATAATCTTAGCCAACGTTGAAAAATATTATTATGGGATAAATATGTTTTCATCTTTAATCCACGATTATTTATAAAAGAAAGCTCGTATAAAAATGTTTTTATCTTCTTTTTCGTTATTAATGATAATTATATATATATATATATATATATATATATCCTTAACTTTTGGGTTTTATAAGTTATTTTTTATCAAACAACTAATTAAAATGTGTTTTTAATATCTGTACAATTTTTATCAAAATTTAGGAACAAATATGTTGTTATTTAAATGGTATCAAATAAGAGTTAAATTTATGAAAATTGTTCTAATATTTATTCATGAAAATAAACTAAAAATCAAACTATTTTAATTCCTAAAATGTATTATTTTTAAGAAGCTTAATTGACGTAAATTGCAACGTAGTTTTTACCAAAAAATAATGAGTAATAATACATGGAAAAGAGGTAATAATAAATTAAAAAAGACGTAATTATGCAAATCTTTAAAGAAAATATTTTGTAGAATTATTTAATTTTGATGAATAAGTCTTATTTATCTTATAATTAATGAGGGTTTAACGAAAAATTTCAAACTAGAAAATGTAAGTTTGTATTTGTAATTGTTAATTTCAGAATTTTGTTTTAGTTTTGTATAATAAAAGAAATATTTTATACAATTCCTATAGATTTATGGCTTTTAATTAAAAATTTTGTTCACAAAGAAATTCTTTGAAAAAAAGATCTAATAAAAGAAAATATCTGAAATGAAATATAGCTTTTTTATCAAAACACAAAATAAATACATTGTTTACTTAATAATAATAGGAAAGAAATTTATTTTATAAGGGAATTAGAGATACTAGAAATTTATTTTTGAGCTAAGGGATAAAAAAAGTGTTAGGTTTTTAAATTCTGTAGATACATTATGTGATCAATTAAATCTGTTAAATTAATTGATAATAATGCAAAAAAAAATTTTAATAACGTCTTAATTTTGCGATTTTTATAGTAACTTAACTTTAGTTTGATATTCATTTTTACTATAGTTTTAGATGAAGAATATTTCAAGAAATATTACTAAATAATTCAGAACACCTTGATTTTTTATTTAAATATATTTAATAATTTTTATTTATATATATTATACTTTATTATTAAAATCTGGTATAGAGCTAATCGAGTTAAAAATGTGATTCATCCAAATATGATGCAATTAGAATGAAGAAATATATAATAATAGTTAACTGAAATCCAGGGATAAATTTCCTTTTATTGCATGCAAACATGCTTTTATTGGATCGAAAGAAATAATAAAAAACATGGAAAATATGCATTTGATAATACCACAAATCAACTTATCTATTGAAAAGATACAGCAGTTATTAAATTTGAAAATTGGGTGACACTACAAATTGTTTACAACTCGCAAATAAATTATTTGTTACTTTATTCAGAAAAACATAAACCAAGTTCAATATTTAGTGAGATATTTTAATCATCAACAAAAATATATTTTAAGTTTGTAATTTCTTACTAAGTTTAAATGATATTCTAGTTTATTACACTATCGATTTAAATTGCCTTGAAATTCCGGCATTATTATGGACGTCGCATTGGTGAATTTCATCAAAATACATTACATTACGAGTTCTCTAATCTTTTATTTGAAAATTCATGTTTTATATTGTTTCATGGTTTTATTTTGTATCGCAAAAATACAAGTAAAATTCTAGCCCAAATTTTACATTTATCACACTTTTGGATTTCATACCAGAGCACTAACACATTTACCTATTAAAAAGTAATAAAAAATTATAATGTTATAAATGAATATTAATTATCTAATTAAATAAGAATTTAGTAATATACTTTGAAGTATTCTGAAAATATATCTCTCTCGTTTTGTACATCTCATTTTTATTTTATTTTATCACATTTTGTGAGTTCTATATATCTGATACCAGAGAGTTATCACATTTATACATGATTATAACAATAAAAAAAATTATAATGAATAGCAATGAAAATTAGTTATCTAACTAAGTTTTAAATAAGATTCTCTAAATAAGAATTTGGTAATAAATTTGGGAATATATTGATTTTCTGAAATATAACATCTCTATTTTAATTTGTTTATGTTGATTGTATGGACCACCCTATCAAGGCATTATTGTAGTCTCATTTCATATCGCATACCATATAGCATTGTTCCCAAATTTCATCAAAAAGCATTAAATTGCGAGTTCTATAATATTTTTATTTGCTTATTTTAAAATTCATGTTTTCTGTAGTTTCATAGGGTTGTTTATGTTCTAAAATACAAGTAGAATAATAGTCCACGATTTACATTTGTCAGTTTTATCACATTCATTGGAAATCATACCGGAGTTCTATCACAAACTATTAAAGAAGTAATAAAATGAAAATGAGGATTTCAAATATACAGACAAAATATGAAAACCTGTTTCAGAAAAAAAAAAAAAAATATTTCAAAATGTATTATTAAATACTTATTTAGTGCACCTTAATTCTTATTCTGTTAAATTAGTAATAGTTATTCATATTTATTGTTGTTTAGTTTTTTGATCATGTATAAATATAAAAAAAATTCTGGTATATTTACAGAGGAATCCTCAAAATCCTGATTAAATAAAATAAAAAAGGAAATATGCAAAAAAACATGTGAAATTTATGTTTTAAAACCACAGAATATTGCCTGGTGAATTACCAAATTATTTTTTAGCGTGCCTTCATTATAAATTAGATACATTACTAACTTTTATTTATATTTATTGTAATTATTTATTAAATGTGGGAATGCTATGTTACGACAACCTTTTATTCCACACAAACATATTAAGGTAAAAATGTAACTGAGAAATTATGTTTTCTATAAAATCTAATTTATAGTAGTAGATCTTATTTCTTACTTAATTAAATCAATGATTCATTTTCAATTCCTTCTATTAGCTCACACTTTCCCTATATATATATATCTTGTTAAAATTTTCAATTGTTAATAAAATACTTTTTAATCATCTACTCAAGTTCAAGTACATTTTTTTAACTTGTAGTGAAGGACACTGGATGTTAATACAGGTTTTTTCAAATATTAATTCAGCAATTAAAATTAATTGATTAAATTTTTAGTTTTTTTTTTAGATTTAAATTGCATATATCTATCAATAGATGGCACCAGATAAATTAAAAAATTAATGAAAATTATTTATAAAGGACTTTTTGCAATATAGTGAAAAAAGTAGGAATTGACTTTACAATTTTTTATATTGCTTGTTTATATTTATTTTTATTTATTTTCATTATTGTCTTGTATAAACATGCTGAGATGATATATGATATGCTGTATGGAGGAGACTATAATAATGTCGTGATAGGAGGTCCATAAAATCTACATAAATGTTGAAATTGAAGCAGTGATGTTATATTTCAGAACATCCATATATTTCCAAGTGCATTGCCATATTCTTGTTTAGAGAACCTTAATAATAATTTACTCAGATAACTAATTTTCGTTGATATTCATTATAATTTTTTTAATACTGTAATCATGTATACATATGATAACACTCTGGTATGGAGTATATAGAGCCTACAAAATGCTAATAAATAAAATAAAAATGAGATGTAAAAAGTTTTTTTTCCCAATGCAGCTGGCAAACAGACATGGGCGTCTTCGGATGCCTATAAGGGTTGCACCGATGTTACTCACTTTGCATTACCCAGGGGGCGCGTGTAACTTGATGGTAAGTCACGTAGTCACAGTGCCCCCAACGCTCTATGATCCTATTAGGACCGGGACCTACGGCTTAAAGTAGATTCCGAACCATTACAACATCCATGGGCAAAGTCGGGATTTGAACCCGATACCTGAAGCACCGAACGCCAGAGCGCTAGCCATTCGGCCACCAGGGCCCGACGTATAAACGTAAGAGATGCATTTTGAAAATACTTCAAAGTGTATTATTAATTTTTCATTTAAGATAATTAATATTCATTTCTATTTTTAGAATTTTTTTTATCACTTTTGTAATAGATAAAATGTGATAGCGTTCTGGTATGAGGTTCAAAAATAAGAGAAAACTGAGAAATGTAAATTGTGGGCGAATATTCTAGAGTTCCAGAAATAAACCCCTTCCCCGCCCCCCATAAAACGGCAGAAAACATGAATTTTAAAATAAACGAATAAAAATTATTAGAGAACTCGTAATTAAATATATTTTAAGGAAATTCACAAACTCGATGTCTTCAAAAATACTGGAATTAATTTAAGACAATTTAAATTGGTGGAATAAATTCATTCATAAATTAAATTCTAGAATATCAATTAAATTTAGAAAAAATTGCAAGCTTACAATATTTTTGTCGATGATTCTAATATTTCACAGAATATTTACTTTGGTTTATGCTTTTTGCATTAACGAAGTTTTTGCAATATAGTAACAAATAACTTTTTTGTGGTTTGTAAACACTGCATTTTTACCGAACGGCAAATTTAATAACTGTTACAATTTCATTTATAGATTTAATAATTCGTAGTATTATTAAAAATGCATATTTTCAATGTTTTCATTTTTCTTTCAATCCAATATAAACATGTAATTTCCTTTTATTGTAATTCACATACAATAGAAGAAAATTTGTCCATAGATTTCAGTTAATTATTATTATATAGTATTTCTTACATTTCAATTGCATCAAATTTGGACAATGAAAGCATAAAACCCATTACATCTTTATTGCATTTTACTTTTCTTTTCCTGTTTGTAATGCTATAATTATTATTCTGTATGTTATAATCTAATTATTAGTTTTCCAAAGTATCCTTTTATCCTTTATAAGCAATACGGTATTTTTAGAGAATGAACAATAAAGTTATTTACAAAGTATTGATTGTGATAAAAGGAAACGAAAAGATTATTTCAGCATTCCTTCTTTTAGCAAGGTTGACTTGCAAAAAAAAGGAAGAAATAATATAAATAAATAAAATTTTCATTGTAAAGAGAAAAGAAACAGTAAATTAAAATCAGTAATTTAATTTCTTAAATGAATAAATTAAAATCAGACGATTTTTTATATTATTTCAATTTGTAGTTACATTATTTTAAAAACTGAGTAATATATATTAAATGAATAATAAAAATATTTGATAATAAAATAATAATAATTAATAATTAAACGAATAAAAATAATTAATAATTGAATGAATAAAATAATTAATAATCATTAATTAATTAAGAATTAGTTATTAGAAAGGAGAGATTATTAATTAATTAATGATGAGCAAATGAGAAGAAAGAGCAGGGTGAATATTTCTCCCATATAAAACTAAAATTAATTAATTAAATTTAATTACTGAATTAATATTTGAAAAAAACTGTATTACATCCAGTGTCCTCCACTGCAAGTTAAAAAAATGTATTTGAACTTGAGTGGATGAATAAGAAGTATTTTATGAACGATTGAAAATTTGAACAAGATATATATAGGGAGAGTGGAGAGTGTGAGCTAATAGAAGGAATTTAAAAAAACCGTGCAAAGATGCATTTAAACTGACCTTGTGGCACAAAGACCCAAAGTAAGAAGTCTGACCTCACCACTGGTGCCCATTTTCGTCTCCTTTTACGATATGCTTGGGCTACAGTGGGCCTATTCTAACCCGGACCCACGGGGTTTTTGAATTCTAGACTATTTACGACAAATATTGAATTGCGGCTAACGTTCTGGCATTTGGTACCACAGACTTCAGGTTCGAATCCTGGTAGTGATATGGATGTTTGTGAGTGGTTCGAATCCCCATTAAACTGTAGGTCGCGGTCTAATTAACCTAAAGTGTGCAAAACATGACAGTAGAGCAGCAAACCAAACCTTTTGAGCTACACTGAACATTTTTCAGTCTAAGGATTTTGACTGTTTAAAAAAAATGCCATGTAAATGCAACTCGATGTTTAAATCAGCATCTAATCATGTAGTTTTTTTAATGATAAATCAACACAAAATCCCCCAGCTTATGAAATATGACACAAATTATTAAATTTTCCAATTATGCGATTTTTTGCTGGGAGTGTTGCATACTTATGAAGATTTGAAGATTTCTGCTGAATTTTCATGAGGTAGATAAAATACTTTAACATTTCATCATTAACACTAAGTAAAATGTTTAATAGGGTAATTTTCCATGAACTTGAGCTCTGGAGCTCGATGTCCCGACGGTGCCATGGATGTTAATAGTGGTTCGAATCCACCTTAAACTGTAGGACCAGGTCTAATTAGCCCAAAGCATGTAGAAGCTGTCCGTAGAACGACAAACCAATCCATCTTATTTAATGACACCCGCCTGTTTCTGGATGTTTTTCTTTGGGGCCTGATGGTCGAGAGACTAGCACTACGCCGCTGTGTGCCACAGGTTTCGAGTTCGAGTTCCAGCACTACCATGGGTGTTTGTAGTGGTTTGTATCCACTTTAAGCAGTAGGTCCAAGTATAAGATGGAAGTAGAACGTTGGAAATAAGGCTGACAACCCTACCCCAAAAAGAAAATGTCTCTTGTTTTGTAATATGCCAGTAGGCAGACAGCCGTGGCCCAACATGAGGCTGTTGCGATAATGGAAAAGAAGAAGAATTTTCCATGAAACAGCATCATTTAAAATAAATGCTGATACCCAATAAAATATATCCAATAATTCATCAGTTTGTATACGGAGAATTAGAATTTAGAATTTTCAAAACAAATAACTGGATAGGCCACGCTAAAACGTGCTCACCAAACAATATAAGAAAACACCAGTTAAAACAACTCTTTAAACATAACCTGAACAAAAAAAGTGCTAAATATAGTTGTCTTTTATACCTTAAACGATTTTCCATAACATAAATTTCCCGAAAGGCTTAATTGATAAACGAATCGGAAACGTCCAAACCAATTTTTTTTCATTATTTTAATGGCAAAATACTGCACATATATTCTTCTTCAATTTGTCCAGCAATCAGTGCGTAGGGATTCTAACGAGAAAAATTGTCATTAGCGGTAATGAGCAATTTTAAAGGAAAGCGCCAGAATCTATAAAGAATGGAAAAAAAAATGGCCGTTGAAATGATCCATTGACAAAAGCGCACGATTGCTAATCATCAAATGCACCTGTCTTATGAATTTTCGATACTTTAATAGCAAATTCAGTGGGTTTATTATCTGTATCAGCAGGGTGGAAGTTTTTTTCCCGATTTTTAATTTGTAAGATTAATTTTCTTTGGCGATCAATACTGCTTTATTGAGTTATGGCAGTTTAAAGATCAGTCTTGTTATTATTTCAATTTTTATATTTTTACAGGACAATAAGAACTGCTTTCTTGTTGAAATTAAATTATGAAAAGGCAATTTTCGATTATTAATTTTCAAAATCACACGGCAAATAAGTTTTAACGACAATAAATTCATTCTTTTATTAAATTTTTCTACATTTTATCAGCTTTTATATTTACAAAGTATATTAATTTGAAATGCATAAGTTTTGTTTCTTTCCATTTTGTCATCTTTATAAAGTACAAAATATTTAGAATCCGATTTTTTAGATAATGTCACGTATGTAGAAAAGCCAAATTTTTTTACAAATTAAGATTCGGTATAACTTGATTGGATCATTGATTACAGAGGTAGTATTCTAGACAAATAATTGGAATAAAAAAAATCTATAATTAACAATTCAAAAGTAACTTCTGTGATTTCTTTGAGAGTATATTTAAAGATTTTAAATGTATATTTATATTAATAAATTGTTGTTGAAGTATATACAGAACTTAGTATCTAGATGCATACTATATGTTTCTAGACGCATACTACTATACTATTATTAGTTTAAAAACATATTGTAAGGTTCGATAGCATTCTTTTAAATTTTAAGTTAAACAAAAACATTTTTTTATGAAATTACTTTATTTAATAATTTATGTAGTACCACAAAATAATAATGGAATATTCTTTTTAATTTTTTCTCTAGAAGAACAGTTTTGGGAGTAAGTGTTACAACGAATACTTAACCAATTAAATAGGGACTCAGTTACATAATGTATTTAGAAAAAGCCATGCGGCGAAAAACTGAAGAGGTTATGAAAGTAAAGTTCTAAAAGTTCATATGAATGCAGTTAAAAATAAATAAGAAATCATTTTATCATAAAATAAATGATAATGGTCAAAGCATTATTGAAAATATATGTGCGTGTAGCTAAGAAGTATTTGTTTATTTTTTAATAAAGGATGAAACAAATTAAACAAAAGTAAAGTGAAATAATATTGCAACTTATGAATTATAATGTGTATTTTGTAAACATTGAAAATACTAAAAGAAACAATTGAAATGAAATTACATTAAATAATCTATGAATCTATATGAATTTAATTATTAAACTGTATATATATATATAATAAATTAGTTTAAAACAGACAAATATGAAATTCTAGAAAAAAATTATTCGAAGTAAAAACGATAATTTTTTAACAGCTATTCCTTGAAGGAGCGATTGCATCTTATTATTTCGTCATTTAATTAATATATAAATAAAATTAACTTTTTTATATAAAAATTAAAGAATGCATAAAAAGAAAGCAAAAAAATATTAGAAAAAATAAAGAAAAAATATAGGAAAAAATTAGAAATTTTGTGCAATATGTAAGCATCAAAAAAGTTAAAAACCAATTTAAATGTTAGAAAGGTTAAATGTTTAAATTTCAAAATTATATTAAAAGTTTATGAAACAATATTATTATCAGTACAAAAGTACTAAATTACAACATATAGTAAAATAGTTTTAAAATGAACGAATATGGAATTCTGGGAAAAAAATTCCGAAATGAGAAACGAGAATATTTTTCTTGACAATTATTCCTGGTGGCAGCTAATGCATCTCTTTAGTTCATCACTCAATTAATATTTAATTATAATTAAATATCTTATATAAAAATTAAAAATGCATAAAAAGATTGAATTTGTAAAAGAAAAACCTCTTGGAAAAATTAAAAAAATATTTGGACAATTTATAAATATCGAAAACCTTAAAAACATCTTAAATGTTAAACAATTTAATTGTTTAAATTTAAAAATTTAGTTAAAAAGTTCCTGAAGCCATATTAATATGAATGCAAAAGATTACTTGACGGTGACATATAGTAAAATGGTTCTAAATGAACAAATATAGAATTCTGGAAAAAATTACGAAATAAAAACGAGAATTATTCTTCGTGGCAGAGGTTGTATCTATAGTTCATCATAAAATAATATTTAATTATAATTAACTTTTTTATAAAAAAGTTAAAAAATTCTTAAAAAATTGTAATTTAAATTTTTAAAGAAAAAATAGAAATTTTTAAGTATCGAAAAAGTTAAGAAATGATTTAAATATTTAAATTAAGAAAATTATTTTAAATAATTTATGAAGCTATATTAATATAATTACAAAAATTACTAAACTGCAACATATAGTAAAATAGTTCTAACATAAACGAATATGGAATTCTGAAAAAAATTCCAAAATGAAAACGAGAATTTTTCTCTTGACAATTATTCCTGGTGGCAGCGGTTGCATCTCGTTAGTTCACCATTCAATTCAGATTTAATTACAACTAACTTCCTTTTATGGAATAAAAATGTGTAAAAAGATTGAATTTCTGAAGGAAGAGAGCCTTGGAAGAAAAAAAAAAAAAAATGCAGTTGTCGGTGGGACCGAAATTCCATTAACATGGTTTCGCTGTTAATTAAGTTGTCCAAGTGAAAGCCCAGTTGTAAAGGTCTTAATAAAAGTTCTTTTTCTTTCAGATTTTTCCCCTTAGTTTCTTTTAGCCTGCTTCAGAACTAGCAAACAATTTAATAAACGAGGTAACTACAACTGGGAAATGTTGCTAATCTTTTTTTTTTTTTTTTTTTTTACCTTGGCGGAAAATTAATTTAAGAGGAGATTTGAAAAGAGTAGCATGAGATGGATGGGCGTGACAAGATGGAGTCGAAATCTTACCTGTAGCTTTTACATTTTATTAAATCTTTTAATGAAGTTTAACTACGATTTTTTAATGTATTTTGCAATAAATGTAGAATCTTAAATTATAATTTTATAGAGTAATTTATAAAGTTAATGAAAAATTAACATTGAATATGAATAAATATTGAAGAAAGAATTTTAAATTTGTTACAATAACATTGTAAAAATATTAAAAGGGATATTTTAATTATATAAATGTAGCAAAACTAACAATGGATATTTACAAAGATGAACAAAAGGGTTCTGTTGGACTATTATGTTATACTGCAACTCAATTAATGAGGAAAATAGAATTACAAACTTAAAATTAACACATATATGAAATTAGAATAATAATGTAATTTTATAAAGTTAATGGACAGATAACAAGGAATATGAACAAATATTGTAGTAAGAATTATAATGTTATTACAATGTTCAGCAAAAATTAACAATGGTTATTTATAAAGATAGAAAAAAGAAATATGTTAGACTGTTATTTTATAATGCATATTAACTCAATTAATGAAGAAAATAGAATTGAGGTTAACAAATATGAAAGGGTTTAAGGTTAACAAATATGAAATTTTTTCAACAAATATGAAATTAGAATAATACTATTTTTTTAATAAAGTTAATGACAAATTACCATTGGATATGAAAAAATACTGAATAAAGAATTATAATGTTATTACAATGTTAAGCGAAATTAACAATTAATGTTTATAAAGATAGAAAAAAAGAATTATGTTGGACTTTTATGTTACACTATATTAACTCAATTACTGAAGGAAATAGAATTACAACTTTAAGGTTAACAAATATGGAATTTTTTAACAAATATAAAATTAGAAGTATGATGTTAGGCGAAATTATAATTCCCATACCAATATAGAAACTAACATTATAATGTTGCACGCTTTGCATTCCAGGAGAAGATTAGAATATGCAATTCCTCTCACCAGGTGCCGCACTAAGTAATATTCGTTCCACATTATAGTAGAAATCTGGATGTGTTGTAGCAGGTCTTGAAAAGCATTATATTTGCAAGTGTAGTGAAGAACAACAGAATATATGGATAAACATATATGGATAACATATATAAACTTATAAATAAACTATACATGTATAATTTAAATGCAATAGTTTATTGTAAACGTGATTTCTATTCAATTATTAATAAAACACATACCGTTGTTTATATATTGCAAATATAAAACAACGGTATTTGCAAATAAAAAAGTTGCAAAATATGTTGCCTTGTAATCGTTATTATTGTCACAAAATTAATATTTTTTTATTTTTTGTAAATTTATTAATTTCCAATGCAGTTTAATCCTTATATCATTACATCTTAATTCTCATTTTACCTTTATTTAAGGATAATCAAAAGGCTTGAAACTTCTTTAAGAAAAAAATAGGTTCTTTAACGTTGGATCTAAATTCACTAATACTATAGAATAGAAATTTAAAGAACATCACAATTATTAAAAAATTAACGAGTTGAATTTCATAACATTGTCTTGAAAATTTCTTTTACTATAATTGCTACTATATTGTTTTGTCAAGATGTTTACAAAACACATGTGCTGCAAAAAGTATGGAGCAATAACAGTATGAAGTATTTGAAAATCATTCATTATATTTTTTATATAATATTTATTTAGAGAATTTCAGTGTTATATAAAAACATATATAATATTTATTCAGAGAATTTCAGTGTTATATGAAACATACATAATATTTATTTAGAGAATTTCAATGTTATATGAAACACTGTCTAACATCTACTGTTATGCTCATTTAAATACAAGTAACTATTACAACAATTCAAATAGTTTACTGCTAAAACTACATTAAGTGTCACTTTATTTAACACTTAACATCAAATATTAACGTTTACGTTACTTTAAAACCTTTACACGAGTCGATGGAAGTCTTTCAGGAAATATATACACCTAACCAAGAGAACTTTCCATCTTTCATTGCGAGACTGAAATAAAAATGGGAGCTCTTTCTTGAACACAGAATATCCAATATCTATTCCTCCCCAAACCCATCTTCAAAGCCCCGGATCTCTTTAACAAAAGACGACTTTCACAAGAGAGGCCGGAAGGGGGTCCAAAAGCCCCATCGACAATCGATCTACACGGAAATCTCAATAAATATCGTCGACAGGAGCTTCACCCGTGAAAACTTATCACGCGAGAAACAAAAAAGGACTTTGAGCGAGATAGATATTTAAGGAAATCTTTTATTCTCTCTTGGTTCCATTTTAGAAGCACGAAAGGGAATTTGGGATAGTAGAGGTATGGTAATTTATGCATTCTTTGAAATTGTCTTGAGAAGTTACATGAAAATTTGGAATGGATTTGGCAGTTGTATTTACACAGTTCATGTTGGACATCAATAAAATTCTTTTTAAAGAAATGATGATGTTTTTATTTTTATTTGAATAATGTTAGATGTTTCGTTTTGGCAATGCATATCGACATTATTATTTTACATACATAAGGTTATGTCATTTGAAATTTATAATCCAATGTGATTTGAAATGCCTAATGATAATTTGAAATTCATAATGCTATGTATTTTTGCAATATGAAATTTTCATCATTTTAAAAGCATAAAGGAAGTTTCATCCAATACAGGTCACATTCATCTAACCATTGGGTCTTGAAATAATGCCCAAATTTGTTAGCCTATTTATATATATAAACACAATTTAGTGAATCAATGTTGCTACCAATAATTCTACTCTAAAATAGAAATTTGTGAACTATCACGATTGTTACAAAATTCATAGATTGATTTTCATAAGTCTGTCTTGAAAATTTGTTTTACTATGATTGTTGCTGCGTCAAGTTGTTTAAAAAAGAAACAATAACAATAGAAAGTTTTTGACAATTATTTCTTATGTTTTTCATATAACATTATTTAGAGAATTTCAATGTTACATAAAACATATATAATATTTATTTAGAGAATTTAAATGTTGTAAAAAACATACATAATATTTATTTAGATAATTTCAATGTTATATGACACATATATATTTACTTTATGGAATTTCAGTGTTGTATAAAACTAATATAATATATATTCAGAGAATTTTAATATTATATGAAACAGATTTAATATCTACTGTTATTCTTCTTTAAAAATACAAATAATTATTGCAGCCATTCAAATAGTTTACTGCTAAAACTACATTAAGTGTCGCTTTATTTAACACTTAACATCGAATATTAACATTTACGTTACTTTAAAACCTTCACATGAGTCGATGGAAGTCTTTCAGTCAATCTATATACCGAACAGAAGATAACTTTCCGTCTCTCATCATTGCGAGACACAGAATATCCTAATTTCGAGCTCTTTCTTGAACACAGAATATCTATCTATTGTTGCCAAAACCCATCTTCAAAGCCTCGAATCTTTTTTAACAAAATACGACTTTCACAAGGGAGGCCGGAAGGTGGGTCCAGAAGCCCGCATCGACAATCGATCCACACGGAAATCTCAATAAATATCGTCTGAAAGGAGCGTCACCCGTAACAACTTATCACGCGAGAAACAAAAAAAAAAAAGGACTTTGAGCGAGATAGATATTTAAGGAAATCTTCTATTCTCTCTTGGTTCCATTTCAGAAGCCCAAAAGGGAATTTGGGATAGTAAGGTATGGTAATTTATGCATTCTTTGAATTGTCTTGAAATTTGAGATGGATTTGGCAGTAGTATTTACAAACCCCACGTTGGACATCAATAAAATTCGTTTTAAAGAAATGCAATAATGTTTTTATTTTCCTGGAATAATGTTAGATATTTATCGTTTTGCAATGTATGACATAATTATTATTTTGCATGCATGGAGATATATTATTTGAAATACATAATCATATGTGATTTGAAATGATATTTATAATTTGAAATTCATAATGTAATGCAATTTGAAATATTAAATTTATGTAATTTTAAAAGCACAAATAAAATTTCATCCAATACAGGTACACATTTATATGGCCATTGGGTCTTGAAATAATACCTAAATTTTTAGCTTATTTAGATGTATGGGTGCGCAGAAGATCTACCTCCTCGTAGTGCACTTGGTAACTTTTTTTTTAGTGGCTAAAAGATCTGCAAACTTGACATTATTGTAAGATTAATGAACTCTGTTTCAGCATGTTTTGCTGTATTACTTTTGTTGTTGTTGTATGTTTTTTTCTTTGTTCTTTTTCGCTGTAACTGTTCGTAATCTGCCATTGGAGATAAAAAAAAAAAGATATGTTAACACCATTTAGGTGAGTCAATGTTTTTACCAAACATTGTACTATAAAATAGAAATTTATGAAATATCACGATTGTTACAAAATTAATAAATTGAATTTCATAACTTTGTCTTGAAAATTTGTTTTTACTATGATTGTTGCTTTGTCAAGATCTGTTACACAAAAAAAAAAGAACAATAACTGTAGAAATCATTCCTTATATTGTTTTTCTTCTAATATTTATTTAGAGAAATTTAAATGTTATATGATACATAGTCTAATACCTACTCTTATGCTTATTTAAATACAAATAGTTATTACAGCAATCCAAATAGTTTACTGTTAAAACTACTTTAAGTTTCGCTTTATTTAACACTTAACATCAAATATTAACATTTAAAATACTTTAAAACATTCACATGAGTCGATGGAAGTCTTTCAGGAAATCTATATACCGAACAGAAGATAACTTTCCATCTGTCATTGCGAGACTGAAATAAATTTCGAGCTCTTTCTTGAACACACAATATCAATATCTATTCCTGCCCAAACCCATCTTCAAACAACCCCGATCTCTTTGACAAAAGACGACTTTCGCAAGGGAGGCCGGAAGGGGGTCAGAAGCCCGCATCGACAATCGATCTACACGGAAATCTCAATAAATATCGTCTGAAAGGCGCCTCACCCGTGCCAACTTATCACGCGAGAAACAAAAAAAGGACTTTGAGCGAGATAGATATTTAAGGAAATCTTTTATTCTCTCTTGGTTCCATTTCAGAAGGACAAAAGGGAATTTGGATAGTACGGTATTGGTAATGTATGCATTCTTTGAAATTGTCTTGAAAAGTTACATGAAAAATTTGAGATGGATTTGGCAGTAGTATTTACAAACTCCACGTTGCACATCAATAAAATTCGTTTTAAAGAAATGCAATAATGTTTTTATTTTGTTTGAAAAATGTTAGATGTTTATATTTTTGCAATGCATAACGACATAATTATTATCTTGAATGCATAGGGTTCTGTTATTTGAAATACATAATGCTATGTCATTTGAAATGCCTAATGAAATATAATTTGAAATTCATAATGTTATGTAATTTGAATATAAAATGTACTGTAATTTTAAAAGCATAAATGGAATTTCCTCCAATGCAGTTGCACATTCATCTGACCGTTGAGCCTTGAAACAATCGAAAAGTTTGTTAGCATATTTATATATATTAATACCATTTAGGTGATTCAATGTTATTGACAATCGTTGTACTATAAAATAGAAATTCATGAAACATCCCGATCGTTAAAAAATTAATGGATTGAATTTCATGACTGTGTCTTGAAAATTTGTTTTACTATGATTGTTGCTTTGTCAAGTTGTTTAAAGAAATAAACAATAACAACAGGAAGTGTGGAAAATTATTGCTTATAATATTTTCATATAATGTTTATTTAAAGAATTTCAATGCTATAAAACATATATAATATTTATTTACCGAATGCCAATGTTATATAAAACATATATATTTATTCAAAGCATTTCAATGTTATATAAAACATATATATTTTATTCAAGGCATTTCAATGTTATATGAAACATATATAATATTTATTTAGCGTTAATATTATATGAAAATATTTGAAGAATTTATTAACTACTATTATGCTTATTAAAATACAAATACTTATTACAGTATTTTAAGTAGTTTACTGTTAAAACTTTTTTCGCTTTATTTAACACTTAACATTAAATATTAACAATTACGTTATTTTAAAATCTTCACATGAGACAATGGAAGTCTTTCAGGAAATCTATATACCATAAAAATTTCCTATATTCAATATATATTCCATATTCCATATATCTATTCCATAAAAAAAAAATTTCTAAACAAAGTTAGTTCATTGCCCTATTTTTAATATAGATAATTAAAAAAATGACTAGCAAATTTTTTTTACTGTAATTGTGGCTTTTTAAGATGTGTTACAAAAGAAGAACAATAACAGTAGAAAAGTTTTGAAAATCCTCCATTGGTTTTCGTATAATATTTGTTTACAGAATTTTAATGTTATATGAAACATAGTGTAATATCTACTATTATGCCTATTTAAATACACATGACTATTACAAAAATTCAAATAGTTCACTGTTAAAGCTACTTTAAGCTTCGCTTATTTAACACTAACATCAAATATTAACGTTTTCGTTATTTTAAACCCTTCACATGAGCTACGTTTCTGCATTACGTCAACGATTGAAATGCTTTCCGATGCCCTAGGACATCCTTTGTATACCCAATAGTGTTCTGTCACCTGCCTTTTTGTGATTGGTTATTTCACGTTGACGACGAAAGTAGGTGGTGGTCACATTAATGTGACTGGACTGTATAATTTTTACTTTTTAAAATGAATAATACCATTAGGAAATTTTGTTTAAATCTTTTCTTGCATATTTTCATATAATATTTATTTAGAAAATTTCATTGTTATATGAAACATATAATATTTTTTTCAGAGAATTTTTAAGTTATATGAAACATAGTCTAATATTTACTATTATGCTTATTTAAATACAAAGAGTTATTACAGCAATTCAAATAGTTTACTGTTAAATCTACTTTAAGTTTCACTTTATTTAGCACTTAACATCAAATATTAACATTTACGTTACTTTAAAACCTTCACACGAGTCGATGGAAGTCTTTCAGGAAATCTATATACCGAACAAAGATAACTTTCCGTCTTTCAATGCGAGACTGAAATAAATTTCGAGCTCTTTCTTGAACACAGAATATCCAATATCTATTCCTGCCCAAACCCATCTTCAAAGCCCCGGATCTCTTTGACAAAAACTTTCACAGGGGGCTGGAAGGGGGCCTCCAGAAGCCCACATCGACAATCGATCTACACGGAAATCTCAATAAATATCGTCTGAAAGGAGCGTCACCCGTGACAACTTATCATGCAAGAAACAAAAAAAAAAAAAAAATGACTTTGAGCGAGATATATATTTAAGGGAATCTTTTATTCTCTCTTGGTTCCATTTTAGAAGCACAAAAGGGAATTTGGATAGTGAGGTATGGTAATTTATGCATTCTCTGAAAATGTCTTGAGAAGTTACATGAAAAAATTTGAGATGGATTTGGCAGTAGTATTTACAAAGTCCACGTTGGACATCAATAAAATTCCTTTTAAATGCAATAATGTTTTTATTTCGCTTGAATGATGTTAGATGTTTAGCGTTTTGGCAATGCATAAAGACGTAATTATTATTTTTGCATATTCAGGGGTTGTGTTATTTGAAATACATAATGCCCTGCAATTTAAAAATGCGTAATGATATATAATTTGAAATTAATAATGCTTTGTAATTTGAATTAATAATATTTTCCTCATTTTAAAAGCATACAGGAAATTTAATCAATACACATGCACAAGCATCTGATAATTGGGTCTTAAAATAATGCCTAAATTTGGTAGGTTATTTAGATATGTTAATACCATTTAGGTGAGTCAATGATGTTCACCACTCATTGTACTATAAAATAAAAATGTATGAATAATCACGATTGTTACAAAATTAATGGACTTGATTTCATAACTTTGTCTTGAAAATTTGTTTTACTATGATTGTTGCTTTGGCAAGTTGTTTAAAGAAATAAACAATAACAACAGGAAATGTGGAAAATTATTGCCTATAATATTTTCATATAATATTTATTTATAAAATTTCAATGTTATACGAAACATATATAATATTTACTTAGAGAATTTCAATGTTATACGAAACATATATAATATTTACTTAGACAATTTCAATGTTATATGAGACATATATATTTATTTAGAGCATTTCAGTGTCATATAAAACATAGTCTAATATCTACTATTATGCTTATTTAAATACACATAACTATTATAGGAATTCAAACACTTTACTGTTAAAGCGACTATAAGATTCGCTTTATTTAACACTAACATCAAATATAAACTTTTCGCTTTATTTAACACTTAACATCAAATATTAACGTTTACCTTACTTTAAAACCTTCATACAAGTCGATGGAAGTCTTTCAGGGAAATCTATATACCCAACGCAGAGAACTTTCCATCTTTCATTGCGAGGCTGAAATAAATTTGAAGCTCTTTCGTGAACACAGAATACCCAATATCTATTCCTGCCCAAACGCATCTTCAAAGCCCCGGATCTCTTTAACAAAAGACGACTTTCACAAGGGGTCCAAAAGCCCGCATCGACAATAGATCTACACGGAAATCTCAATAAATATCGTCTGAAAGGCGTCACCCGTGACAACTTATCACGCGAGAAACAAAAAAATGGACTTTGGGAGAAAAAGGAGATAGATTTTTAAAAATCTTTATTCTCTCTTGGTTCCATTTTAAAAGCTCAAAAGGAAGAATTTGGGATAGTACGGTATGGTAATTTATGCATTCTTTGGAATTGTCTCGAGAGTTACATGAAAAATTGGAGATGGATTTGGCAGTAGTATTTACAAAGTTCACGTTGGACATCAATAAAATTCTTTTGTAAGAAATTCAGTATTTTTCTGTTTCTTGTATAATGTCAGATGTAATGTATAACGATATATAATTGTTTTTTGCATATATAATTTAATGTTATTTTAAATAAATAATGCTACATATGTTATTTGAAATGCTTTATGATATATAATTTGAAATTCATGTTGTTATGCAATTTAAAATATAAAATTTTGTGTAATTTTAAAAGCATAATTGAAATATCATCCAATACAGTTGCACATGCATCTGGCTGTTGGTCCTTGAAATAATCGCTGAATTTGTTGGCATATTTAAACATATGAATTAATTTTATTTTATTTAACATATTAATTTATATATTTATACCATTTAAGTGTGTAAATGCTGTTATTTATAATTATATGGAGGTATGGAGTAATGCTTTATCGAGTCTTTCAAAAGAGTAAAATTGGGTTTGTTTTAGATACAATATAGGTACTATTAAATAGGGTACCTTAGTGCATTGTGCTACACCTGTAACCAAGTGGAAGTTATTTGTAAACAACAATGCACATAAAATTTTCACCTTGTTTTTGTATGATTGAGAATAATTGTGAATATTATAAGCCCAATTCTGTTTTAGATTAGGTTATCTAGGTGAGGTTTGTCCCTCTACGGTCATTTTTTGCTAATTAGATCGGACCTACAATTTAATGTAGATTCCGAACCACTAACAAACATTCATTCCACCTTCAGGATTTGATCTTGAAGCCTGTTGTACCAAAGACCAGAGCTCTAGCGAATTGGTTCTTCAGGCCGCCTTTTAAGGATAAAGTTGAATATTCTTCACTCATTGGTTCATTGACGTCTATATTGAAAAAGGAACATATTTTTTTTTTTTTACCAACGATATTTATAAGACATACTATTTTCTAACAATCGATGCATAAATCCAGGTTAAAGAGTCATCTATTCAGCGTTCTGTAGTAGGCTGGCGTCGAGTAATTGGATGATATTGAAATTGAAACCAACGTGGGATTATGAGACAGTTAGAAAGTGGATTAAACCTCTAATTAATTGAAGTTTATGCTTTGACTTTTTAGTCTGTAGTGGGAATCCAGATTAATTTGCCCACAGAACTTATGGCAGACAAAAATTAAAAAATCAAATCAAACAATTCGATTGTTGATGCGAGTCACTTTAATAATATCACTAACATTGTTCTTCTTAAAAACCATGACTACTTACTGTAAATTGTAAATCAGTCTACGAAAATGAGTCGAATCTTTGTCTTGTTGCATGTTATTTGTTGGTCCTAGCTCTACAAATTACAAGCCGGAAGAATATTGAATAACAAAATAATGTTCTTTGGATAATTGCAAATGATCATGCCAAAATAGCAGACAATTGAAAGACAATATATATATATAACAATAATAAAAAAATATAATAGTATATATGTATATTTATAAAACAATGCTCTTATTCATTTGACAACTCCAGCTCGACAAAAAATGGTAAATTATTTGTATTATTAAGTCTGCAATATGTATAAAAATTAAATGTACTGTTTATTATACAAAATCAAAAGAAAACCAATTCTAAAAATACAATAATGAATGGAAATAAACAAATGCTTGAGTAACAAATGAAATTCAGATTGAAAACACGAAAATCTTGATCACTGTGACATGTAACTCTAACTGTAACTGATGACACTGTAAGTTTCATTAAAGTGATGGGAAAAAAATTGAAAAAAAATTATTTTTTAGAGCATGTTTCATTCGGACAAATTTTATCACTGTAACAGCACTTTTTTAAAACTTTTAGATTTTCCCATTTAATACACGAATGAATAATAAATAATTCAAAATTCAGCATTTCAGGCCACAAAGCGCTCTTGCAATTGCAATCCGCTTTACAAAAACCCTGTCCCCCTTATCAGCGCATACAATTTCTTCAAACATTAACCACTGCTTCCCTTTCCAATAAAATGTAAAAGGCAAGGCTCGAAAAAGTTCCCTGTCAGCAAGATTACCACTTTTCCCGTATGAAGGCACTCCACCACATCTCTGACATTTCATCTTGGTGACAATTTCTCAACCCTCGTAAAGAGTGGGAAATACAAAATTCAGGAAATTCCTACTCATCAAGAACACCCCCTCACCCCCGTTCATCCTTCTGAAACTTTTTACCTCCCTTTACCTTTTCCATCCAGTAATAGGAGAGTAATTTGAATACCTTTGTTCCACTCTCAAAGAGATCCGATTTCCTTCGTGACAAAAAGGAAGAAAAAAGAGCGGCGAAGGACACTTGTGAGGACGGTCCTCTTAAGAGCGAGAACTCAAGAGGCTCCATCGCTCCAGTTGACGCGGAAGAACGGGGAAAAAAAGGTGAAATGCTTTTATCTCATCCCAAATTCAAAAGGGTACTTTTTTCGCCTGACTCTTTCCCACCCTCTTTTCTGGCAATGACGGGACGGCTGTTACCGGAATCGTTTGTACGGAAAGTAAAAATGTGATTATCTGAGCATACACGGAGAGAAAAAAACTTTCTAAATCAATGGTAAAAACAAATGTATTCAATTTAGGAGTTATCAATTTTTTATAATATTTTTTATTTTATTGCAGGAAATTTATACTTAAATAATTTTTTTAACGTAGACAATATGTATAAAAATTAAATGTACTGTTTATTATCAATAAGAAAACCAATTGTGAAGAATACAATACTGAATGGAAATAAATTTGAGCAAAAAAATGTAATCCTTGTTTCATTTCAAACCGGAAAACCTTGATCACTGTGACATGTAACTCTGACTGTAACTGATTACACTGAAAGTTTCATTGAAGTAATGGGAGACAAATTGAAAAAAAATATTTTTAAAGCATGTTTCATTCGGAAAAATTTTATCTTTGTAACAGCACTTTTTTTTTTTGAAAACTTTTAGATTTTCCCATTTAATACAAGAATGAATAATAAATAATTCAAAAATTCAGCATTTCAGGCCTCAAAGCGCTCTTACAATTGCAATCCGCCCTTTGCAAAAACCCTGTCCTTATCAGTGAACACAATTTCTTCAAACATTAACCACTCCTTCCCTTTCAATAAAATGTAAAAGGCAAGGCTTGAAAAAGTTCCCTGTCAGCAAGATTACCACTTTTACCGTATAAAGGCACTCCACCACATCTCTGACATTTCATCTTGGTGACAATTTCTCAACCCTCGTAAAGAATGTTAAATACAAAATTCAGGGAAATTCCTACACATCAAGACCCCCCTGCATCCTTCTAAACCTTTTTACCTCCCTTTACCTCTTTCCTCCCGTAATAGGAGAGTAATTTGAATACCTTTGTTCCACTCTCAAAGAGATCCATTTCCTTCGTGACAAAAAAGGAAGAAAAAAAAAAAAAGACGAAGGACACTTGTGAGGACGGTCCTCTTAATCGCGAGAACTCAAGAGGCCCCATCGCTCCTGTTGACGCGGAAGAACGGGAAAAAAAAGGTGGAATCCTTTTATCTCATCCCAAATTCAAAAAGGGTACTTTTTCGCCTGACTCTTTCCCACCCTCTTTTCTGGCAATGACGGGACGGCTGTTACAGGAATCGTTTATACGGAAAGTAAATGTGATTATCTGCGCATGCTTGCAATAAAAGAAACTTTCAGATTAAATTCAAAATCAATGCTAACAATAAATGTATTCAATATACGAGTTATCAGTTTTTATAGTATTTTTTATTTTATTGCAGGAAATTTATACTTAAATAATTTATTTAACATCGTTGGGTCTCATGTTGTACTTATGTACATCACAAACAGCCCGCCGAATGGTGATGAGAAGAAAACAGTGACTTCTGGAAGGATGTTTTTAGGATTACTGCTTCGTATTTGTTTGAAGTAAACCCTGGAAACTCTCACCAAACACCTTGACTATTGATGCAAGATATTTTCAAATTCGTCATCGTTTATGAAAGTAGTCATTGCAATAATGCCTCCAGCGGATTCAAACATCATCCTCTTGCACACTAGCTGGTTAAGTTGTCATTAGATCAATTGATGGTTCTTGTATGGAGGACGATGGATACATGAACTTTCAATAGTTCTTGAAAGGGTCTGAAAAAGCTCCAAACAACCTGGAATACTATCTGGAGGAGCAGGGACCTCTTATAAATCTCGCATATGAATTGTCTATCCTGTAGACAATTGTCCTGTAATGTGCATATACCTGACGTAGATAAGGAACTTTCATTGTTTCTTGACATGGCTTCAATCAAGCAGACCAATTTATAAAACATCATTCTGACTGTTAACTAGAGGACCATTATCTAGAGTAGTAGTTATTAGGAGTTGCATGTTTGACTACTAGGAGTCCTAGCTTCTATGTGATTTTCAATGTTAAAAAAATTTAAATTGTGACTCCGCCGTCTATACATAATGGTTTGTGGAGTTGACTAACTGAGTGTATTGATGTGAGGCTCTGGTAACGGATTGTATTCTTCTTGTATATATTACTCCTTTTAAAACTAATGGAAGTATTTCAGAAAGTGTCTTTCAGAAAAATACACTCAAATAAAATGGTTTGATTTTCAAAACATATGTGTGATAATGAAAAATCATATTCTGAAAGTGAACAAAAGTTACTATAAATGCAAATAAGAAAGAAAAATAGTGACTTACTCACAAATTCAATGAATGAACGATTACATGCCAAAGGTGGTCCTACATCAAACTAATAAAGGATTCTTTATAAATCTATGGTGTTTCCATTATTTTGATAACCTCCTGTATTTGACAATTTCCAATCTTAGTCTTGCTCAGTGATCCAGTCTTTATTTCCTCTAATCCAACAATTCTAATTCTGCCATATAAAAATTGGGCGAAAGGGGAGAAAAAGAATTGGTTCCTATTCTCTATTCCAGATGGGTTTTAACAACAGAATATCCGTCGAACAATGGGACCTATTAGGCAACGCATTTTCGAAGGCACTTCTGCTTTTCGCCCGTATGTTATTGATAAAACTGTTCTTCTCGCAGCAGAATGTTCTCAAAGTGTGATGGTGCTTTATGACAATCGAAGGCAATCATAACGCTAAATGGATGGCTCCAACATCTGGTTCCAATGCATCAAGGACAATCAGATATGGAGGCCATGCAGAAAGAATGTTTGTCTGAAACGAAATTCGTTTACTTAAAAGGAAATAAGATTTCATTCTAAAAAGAATTTTAACTTTTACTAGATGGATCATGTCTTAAGAAAAATAAAGTACTTTCTTGACTTAGAGATTTCTTTCATAGTTTTATTTTTTATAGCTCTACACTTAATCTTTATCATTTGCAATTCATACTTCAGATATGTATCAGACTTGACATGCTGTGCTACGGAGATCGGACTGCACTTACAGAACGAATGCAGTTATAGTAGTAAAATAAAAACTAATGCATTCCTAGAAAATATTTCAAGATAATTACTCACATTTGCCTGTCAGAGAAATCCCTGTATAATAGTTAGTTAGTTAAACTTATTTCTGAGATTTAAAATGATTTGAAATAAACTGGAGAACTTAGTTAAGCTACTTTTCTATTTTAGAAATTATTTTGCTTTTTTTTTTTTTTAACGAATGGTGAATTAAATAAAATTTACCAATGTTTTTTTAAAGTTTTAAATAAAATTCGGTTTTTTTTTAATGAATAACTGATAGTGAAGAATCTAATATGTATTAAAACTAATTATTAGAAATTATGTATCATGTAGATAGAGAAACTATGTATTAATTATGTATTTAAATTAATTGTTAAAAAATTTACCAATGCTTATTTATAGCTTTAAGTAATACTCCGTTGTTTTTGATGAATAACTGTTAGTGAAGAACCTATTATTTAAAACTGAACATTGAGTGTGACTTTTGTAATGAATATTGTAAAAACTCCTACCAATAAGAGAGTATCTATCTCTATTTATGAACCTTTACTAATAGGACTTTCACCAGGAATTTCACAATATTACAGCAGGTAATTTATTAGACCATTACCTGCTGTAACAGAAATTAATAAACCAGCTGAGAAAGTTGTCGAACTGCATGAATTCGACGAGAAAATATCTCTAATTTGCACTGGTTGTATCAGGAGATCCCACATCCATTACAATGTACAATTAGCAGATGGTAATAGGTTTTGGAATGCCTACATTAGTGTAAACGATGATTAAATGTTTTAAAATGCATTTTAATTTCGCATGTTTCAAAGACGTAAGATAAAAGCTTACACTTATTTCTTTCTTGTGGCAGGAACATATTTGTTTTAATAATCATAATAATATGTTATCTCAAAACAATATCCGTTATTTTTCGAACAATAAACTACGTTAGTTAGATGCCAGTGCTTTCATTAATCAATTTCGGAACGTTGTTGAAAATTAATAAGTATTCAAGTTGTTCCATTGAAATTAAGGGTTTTAGTTTGAGGGAAGTGTTTATTTGTAAAAACAATTACTACTGATTTTTACATTTATAGCTACATGGATAATGGTATCTGTTGAATAATAATGTTCAGCATTTCTAAACCTTTATGGAACTAATAATATCATTTATTTTATATCTGCCATTATTTGCATTTCATAAACATTTGTTATGGATCCAAGTTAATCTAGATTATGTTTCAATTTTCTTGTGATAGGTATAAAAGGCTGTTGCAGAAATACTTATTAAAAAACCTAAATTTTATATCTGAAATTCCATTATTTCAACCTATACTGCAGTCTTCAAATGGCATTTGTTTTATAACAATTTTTTTTTTACATTTGACAGCTTATTTTGGGCATCAAATTAGAGCTAGATTATTCCGTTTTTGAATTTTCATCAAATTTTCTTTGTGAAGGTATGCAATGTTGTAGAAGGCTCTCGGTGAGCATTCCTATGTAGGAAAGAAAGGTTCATAAGTGGCAGAAACAGTTCAATGAACGCAGAGGTAAAAACCCCGACCATCAGCTGTCGAAGTTCAAATCCAAATTGGAATTTAATAGTATATAATATTGATGACCTGAAATTCTTTGTGACCTCAAAACTTGTGCGACTTCTGGTTATTCCCTAAACTCAAAGAGCACTCCGAGGACAACATTTTGTTCTTATTCAAAGTGAATTACCGAGCGCTTTGAAGGCCATTTCATATATACACTCATGTCCATAAATTAAGGATAATTCAGCATCCCACAGAAATTGAACTCTAAAATAAAAATTTCACCTGCAATAGACATCTTGAAGAAAAATATGCAAATTACACCACCAGATGGCGCAGGATACTGACGATGTAAGAGAGGGGTATATATATGGCAAAGAAGTAAAATTGTTCAGAGAGTCTTTAAAAGCCTTTCAGTGGCAAAAGGAAGCATTTGGATGATTTTTTACGTGGTAGGATGGAATTTGAACGTACCCAGCTGGAAGTATCTTTCGCCCAGAGTGTCATCTCCACGCTTTGGCAATTCCAATTGTTCGCACCCGAGTTTAGGTTGCAGTTACTGCCAAAAGAAACAGACGGAGCACAGCATCAGACCTGTCTCGTCAGCTCTCTTCATCTACCGGTATGACAGTTTTAAGGCAGACTGTGTAATATTCCCCCTGTCAGATGCCGCAACTCACCGTAACTTGCCTGCGATTAACCTGATACATGCATTGTGGACATGGTCTTGTGTGATGTTTTCCGACGAGTCCAGTTTAGTTTGCAGTCTGATTCTCGCCGGACTTTCATATGGAGAGCTAGGTTTACCACCAAGCATTACGGTGGTGCAGGATGGCTCGTTTAGGGAGGAATTATTTTTGGTTCCAGAACTGGCCTGCATGTTCAAAGTGCAACGATGACCGACCATCATACTAACAACATGTTTTGTTTCGGGACGCCATGGGTGCTGAATTTCTGTTTATGGATGACAATACCCGTCCTCACCGTGCAAACATTGTAGACGTTTCAATTGGAGGATATCACCCGTATGGATTGGCCAGCATACTCACCGGACTTGAATCCAATAGAGCATGTGGGAGGGCCGACGAATTGTACCTGTCAACCGGAACTTCGGAAAGTGGTGTAATATTCCCCCAAGATCAATTGATAATTTTACTAGCATGCCTAGGCTTTGTAAGGCCTGTATGGCATCGTCAAATACTCCATATAGCATGTTATACTTTTTTTAAACAGGTTCTTTAAAAATAGCAATTTTATTAATTATATCAAACTTTTGTTTTGCTCTTTACCTTTTGTTTAATAAATAGACTTTACAAATAAGTCAAATTTGTTTTGCTTCTGTCTCTTTCTTTGCCTGAACTTCATTATCCTTAATTTATGGGCATGAGTGTATTTAAAAGAACAATGCGCTATTCCATTTGACAGCTCCAACACAAAATATTGGTAAATTAATTGTATTATTAAGTCTACAATATGTATAAAAATTAAATGTACTGTTTTATTATCAGTAAGAAAAATAATTCTGAAAATACAATAATGAATGTAACAAATGTAATCCCGATTGAAAACAGGAAAATCTTGTTCAGTGTGACATGTAACTCGAAATGTAACTGATGACACTGTTAGTTTCATTAAAGTAGTGAGGGAAAAGTTGAAAAAACTATTTTTAGAGCATGTTTCATTCGGACAAATTTTATCATTGTAACAGCACTTTTTTTGAAAACTTTTAGATTTGCGCATTTAATACACGAATGAATAATAAATAATTCAAAAATATAGGCCTCAAAGCGCTCTTACAATTGCAATCCCCTTTACAAAAACCCTGTCCCCACTTATCAGAGAATACAATTTCTTCAAGCATTAACCACTCCTTCCTTTCCAATAAAATGTAAAAGGCAAGGCCCGAAAAGTTCCCTGTCAGCAAGATTACCACTTTTCCCGTATAAAGGCACTCCACCACATCTCTGACATTTCATCTTGGTGACAATTTCTCAACCCTCGTGAAGAATGGGAAATACAAATTTCAGGAAATTCCTACTCATCAAGACCCCCCTCCATATCCTTCTGAACCTTTTTACCTCCCTTTACCTCTTCCATCCCGTAATAGGAGAGTAATTTGAATACCTTTGTTCCACTCTCAAAGAGATCCGATTTCCTTTGTGACAAAAGGAAGCAAAAAAAAAAAAAAAAAAAGAGACGAAACACACTTGTGAGGACGGTCCTCTTAAGCGCGAGAACTCAAAGGCTCCATCGCTCCTGTTGACGCGGAAGAACGGGAAAAAAAAAAAGATGGAATCCTTTTATCTCATCCCAAATTCAAAAGGGTACTTTTTTTTTCAACTCTTTCCACCCTCTTTTCTGGCAATGACGGGACGGCTGTTATGGGAATCGTTGATACGGAAAGTAAAATGCTATTATCTGCGCATGTTTGCAATAAAAGAAACTTTCAAATTAAATTCAAAATCAATGGTAACAATAAATGTATTCAATTCAAGAATTGTCAATTATTTATACTAAAAAGTAAGATCACTTATTTTTTTTTTCAAAAACTCTTTATTTATTCTTGCAAATTTATTTCATCGTCTTCAAAGTAATCCCCTCGGACACAATGCACTTATGCCAACATTTTTTCCAATCCTCAATGTTTCGGCAGCGATGGCCTTCAAAGCGCACGCCGATTCACGTTGAATCTCTTCAATCGACTCAAAGCGGTGTCCCTGGAGTGGTCTTTCGAGTTTATGGAATAGCCAGAAGACGCACGGTGTAAATATGGTGTTTGTGGAACGATATAGGTTTCATTTTTGGAAAAAGTCGCGAAGGATCATGTAGTGTGAGCTGGCACATTCAGTGTTTTTGGTACCAATCGAGATTTGACGCGTTTGAGGCCCGAAAGGGAATTGACTGATTCTTTTGAAAATCCAACATCAAAGTCTCTAATTAGTTTGCAAGCATCAAATTTTATTTTTTTTTATGTGAGCTTTGTCGACTGAGATTGATGGTCGACCAGAGGGCTCTTCAAGAAAAAAAAAGAACAGAAAAAAAAAAAAAAGTGGAATCTTTTTATCTCATCCCAAATTCAAAAGGGTACTTTTTTTCTCCAACTCTTTCCCATCCTCTTTTCTGGCAATGACGGGACGGCTGGTACGGAAAGTAAAGTGCGATTATCTGCGCATACTTGGTGACAAAAGAAACTTTCAAATTAAACTCAAAATCAATGGTAACAATAAATGTTTTAAATTTAGGAATTATCAGTTTTTTAGGGTATTTTTGTTTTATTGCAAAAAATTTATGCTTATATCATTTTTGACGTCGGTGGGCCTCATGTGCTACTTATGCATACTACAGTGGGAGGATCTTTTAGGGATAACTTCTTCGCATTTGCCTGTCGTATGGAGTAAACCCAGAAAATTCCCACCAGATGCTTGTCAATCGAATCTCTTCGCTTATGAAAGCAGTTACTACAATAATATCACCAGCGGATTCAAATACTAGTCTTTCACATTCCAGAGGCTCAAATTTCAATAGGGCCACATGAAGAACATAGGATGGATGAATAGGAAATAGTTTAAAGACCAATGAAAACGCCACTTATATACGGCATTGTTAATACTTGGGAAAGTGAGTTCAATTATTTTTTGAAACTAATATCATAAGAAACAGAATTCATCACATATGACGAGGAAACATTACTTTTTCAAACCTCATAAATAAATTTTCTGGTATATAGATTTAAATGTGTAACCAATAACCGCCAGTTCAACAAACACCCCCAGAAATACCATTTGAAGGTTGCACTTCTAATTTCTAATATAATTTTACTGTTTTACAGTTTTAAATGTGTATACCTATCGTAGACAAGATTTTTCTGTGGCTCTTGTAAGAGTTCTAACAAAGCTCTTCCTGTTCGGTAAATACTACCAGAAACTGCAACTAAGGGGGGGGGGATCTTCCGGAAAATCCCAATAAAATCATTCCGATTAAATGTGTACACACAAAAAATACTTGAACTTTCAATACCTCTTGAAAGGGTCTGGAAAAAGCTCTGACAATTAACTCCAACTATTTGGAATATCTGGAGGGGCAAAGGGCTCCTACAAATCTCATGTATGAATTGTGAGATTTGTAGCGATTGAGAGAGATTTAAATTTGAGATTATCCTACAGATTTAAATATGCATATACCTGATGTAGACACGAGACCTTTATTGTTTTTGTTATAGCTCCAATGAAGCTACACCAATTAAGAAATTATCATTCGGAAGATTATCTAGAGGACCACTATTTAGAGCAATGGTTATCAAAGGGTGCTCCCTAGAAGATTTTCCAGTGCTCCCTGTATTATTTTAAAGAAATATTAGTCCAGATTTAAAAGTAAATATAGGTATCCTTTTTTTGCCAATTTTTCCGTTCGAAGTCAGCTTTCTTTACAAACAACTAACTTTATGATTGCTTTCTTTCTTCACATAAATGGCAACAAACAGCGACAATGCGACAAAGAGAGAGATTCCGGAAAACCAGGATAGATAATTACCATGATTTACTACTGGGAGCACTAGCGTCTATGTGAATTTCAATGTTTTTTAGCTAGTTTACATTTCTAAATACCTTATAATATAAAGTACTGTAATAATAGAAGTACTCTTATATTGTATTGATAAAATAAATGTAGGGTTATAAAAATCTGGTTTACAACCTACCTGAGACTCTCCTAGACACTAAGGCTTCCAATTTTTACACACCTTTAAGAAGTTATAGGACATGAAATGTTTTTACAATGACTCAGCTTGTTAGCATATACAATTAGATTGTTTCCATGATTTGTTATTCTACAATTAAAACAAGAATTTATTCCACTACAGATAACCATTTCCTAAGGATGTTATTTTTTATAAATAGATAAAAATTTGTTACATACTTGCTATTGATTTCATAATTAGTTTTAGTTTATCTTTATTCAGCTTCATTTATCGTGATAAATTCTTTTGTTTTATATAATAATCCGGTAGCTACTTGACTGCTTACAATCTTACGCATGCTCAGTGATCCAGTCTTTACTTCCCCTAATCCAACAATTCAAACTCGGCCATATAAAAATTGAGCAGAAAGGAAGAAAAAGAATTGATTCTATTCTCTATTCCAGATGGGTTTTAACAACAGAATATCCATCGAACAATGGAACCTATTAGGCAACGCATTTTCGAAGGCACTTCGGCTTTTGCCCATATGTTATTGATAAAAATGTTCTTCTCGCAGCAGAATATTCTCAAAGTGTGAATAGTGTTTTATGACAATCGGAGGCAATCATAACGCTAAATGGATGGTTCCAACATCTGGTTCGAATGCATCAAGAACAATCAGATATGGAGGCCATGCAGAAAGAACGTTAGTCTCAAATGAAATTCCTTTACTTAAAAACGAAATCAGATTTCATTCTAAAAGAATTTTAACGTTGATATGGAAGGCAAATTACCTAGGCAAAATAAAATAATTTCTTTCATAATCGTATTTTTTTTATTAGCTCTGTACTTAATTTTTATCATTGGTGATTGATACTTCAGATTTGTAGTAGATTGAACGTTGCCGATGAAGGGCAACGGAGGTCCAGACTGCACTTATTCCACAAAACGAATACATTTGTAGTAAAATAAAAGCTAATGCATTCCGAGAAAATATTTCAAGATAATTATCTCACATTTTCATTCAAGATAATTGTCTCACATTGTTTGAATTAGGAGCTTGTAAAATCATAATCTAAATAGTTGACAATTAAAAGTAATAGTTGATAATAGCAATAGTTGATAATTAATTAATAGTTGACAACTGTCAACTATTATTAAACTAATGGTTGACAAATAAAAGTATTGGAAATAAACTGGAGTACTTAATTAAACTACTTTTTCTATTTTTGAAATAATTTTCCTTTTTTCAATTCCTACTATTAGCTCACACACTCGCTATATATATCTTGTGCGAATTTTTAATCGTTCATAAACACTTTTTATTCCTTCACTCAAGTTCAAATACATTTTTTTGAGCTTGTAGTGGATGACACTTGATGTTAATACAGTTTTTTTCGAATATTAATTCATTAATTAATTATAGTTTTTTTTTAGATTTAATTTGGATGTATCTAATAAGGGATCCAGATGTAAGAGGAAAATTTCAACTTTATTTGTAAAGGACTTTTCTGCAATATAGGGAAAAAAAGGTAGGAATTGACTTTAAATTTTTTTTTTTATATTACTTGTTTTAACGAATGATAAATAATAATATTTTTACAAATGCTTATTTGTAACTCTAAATAGAATTCGGTTATTTTTCATGAAAATTGTTTGTGAAGATCCTACTATGGAAAGCTGAATTTTCAGTGTGATATTTTTGTTTCATTATTTTTTGTAACATAGTAATTATACGAGATTTAAATAGTAGTATGATATGAATCCTCTTCCTCTGTCTATCAAACATTTTGTGCTCTCATGATTATAATAAGCGACCATCATGTATTTAGAAAGCTATTAAGTAATTATTTACGGAGTACGTTAGTAAATTACGATTATTTATAATATGATGATTAGGATTATGATTACGGCGAGTAATTACGATAGTTTATACTGTGCCCAGAAAGTAAGACCAATTATTATTATTTTTTTAAACTCCTCATTTATTATTCCAAATTTATTTCATCGCCTTCAAAGTAATTCCCTCCGTACACAATGCACTTATATCAACTGTTTTTCCAATCCTCAATGCATACTAAAAAGCTATCGGCAAGGATAGCCGTCAAAGTGAGCGGCGATTCACGTTGAATCTCTTCAACTGACTCAAAACGGTGTCCCGGAGTGGTCTTTGAGTTTAGAGAATAGCCCGAAAGCGCCCGGTGTGAATACTGTAGTTGTGGAACGATATGGGTTTCATTTTTGGAGAAAAAGTCACGAAGTCTCAATGCAGTGTGAGCTGCCACATTCAGTGTTTTCGGTACCAATTGAGATTTCACGCGTTTGAGGTCCAAAATGGAATTGACCTGTCTTTTTGGAATTCCAACCTCCTCAGAAAGGTCTCTAATTGTAAATCGATGGTTTGTAAGCGCCAAATCTTTAATTTTTTGGATGCGAGCTTCGCCGGTTGAGGTTAATGGTCGATCAGAGGGCTCTTCGTTTTCAACGCGTTCTCTGCCTTCTTTGAACTGTTTATACCATTTCAAAAACGTTTCTTTCCGATGTAGGAATGCTCACCAAATGACTTCTGCAACATTTTATACGTTTCCGCAAACACAATTTAATGTAAGTTATTTTCTCAATTATTTCAGACATTTCGAAAATCTCCGGAATCTGTTTTAGTGTCTCACAAAGCCAAGTGTAACTCAAACACTAATAAATATTTTGATGTCAAATTTCCCACAGATGCCACGGACAATGCTAACAACCTAAAAAAAGTAAAAAAAAAAAAAAATGAAATTCCATGCCCCCGGGAATTTTAAATTGAAAGTTAGTCTTATTTTTTGGACACAGTAGTATACGAGGCTTTTTAAATGAAAAATCTAAACAATTAATTTTAGATTATTTTATAATTGCATTTTTATAGTTGAAACTATAACTAAATTCTTACAGTTTTTACTTTTTCCACCTACACAAGCTAGTGTGCATTTCATTGTTATACGAGATATTTTTATTTCTACAAATGTCTACCTCCTGTACCCTTCGTAAAGTGTGTAAAATTTTGTTCTTTCGTAAGAAAAATCTAAATAATTAATTTTAGACATTTTTATAAGAAAAATAAAACCTATGGATCTTTTATATAGATATCTTTTATATGGACTTAGAAGCAGTGATTGATGAGCACTCCTCAGTTTCTGAAGTAGATATATTGTTTTGTTTCATGCCTTAGCCTTGCATAATATTTTATAAAAATATACATCAATATTTTCTAATTAACTATGATGTTTGTAGCCAAAGAATAAAATTTGCAACTAGTAATCTCACAGTTTATAGAACGTATCTTTCATGTTAACCAATGTAGACACTATAACGTGGTAACTGCAGAATGTACAACATGAAAATTAATTCATTTCCTGCCATTATGATGATGTCTGCTCAAAAATACCTTTGATACTAAATATAATTGATATTTTCTTTATATCTAAAATACATTTGATACTGTGCAATCAAGCGTCATAAAGGCAAATTAAATATTTGTCTGCAATATTTAATAAAATTTCGAAAAATTATTCCATAATGATTTTAATATTCAAAAGATCCATATATTCTTTTTTTAATTTTTGTAATTCTTCAAGGATTCAGTGGCAATTGTCAATTAACCATCCTGAAATTACAAGCCTGAACTTACCTTTTATACATAAAATGTCATATAAGTTGTAAATACAAAATGTATATCATATAAAGTTTATTATTGAGTTATGTATTAAATATCTTTATCCATTTTAAATAGCTATATTTCATAAATTTTTAATAGTTCCTTTAATCAAAAATTAGCATAAATACAAAATCAAAGTCTGTATAAATTAAAGAAAATTAATATCGCCTATAAGCAATCAAACCTTAAACGTATAGATGAAACTTCAAAAATTTTTTTTATTTATAATTTTTCATTTTGAAATTTAATTTTTTCAATTTCTTGAGTTGATTTTTTGAATCAATAAAAGCATTTTTTTATGTAATATAGCAATACATTTAATGAAACGAAATAATTGATATCTGTAATAAAATTCTATTCTGGCCTTCTATTAGAACAATTTTCTATTTACATAAAGCTTGTAAATAAAAATAATTTTCTCAAAAATTTCTACGACATTTTTTCCACTTTTCATAAATAATTTATTATTAATCACTCAAATATTGACTATTTAAAGTCACCCGTCAGCAACATTTTAAGTAAATTCGACATAATTTCTCCTCCAAAAAATCTCCTTACAATTCACATAAAAACTATTTTATGTTCATAAACAAAGGAACATAAAATAGTTTTTATGAGAATTTCTATTTAATTTTATATTTTTCGGAGCATGCAAATTTCTTATTAAAATTTTTTTCATAGACTTATACTGAAAGCAAATTTGTGACAAACTTTTGACGAGATTTACAAGCGCTTACTCACAAGAAAAAAAAATTTTGCAAAACTATTTTTTTTACAGTCAGTTCTATTCAGTAGAGAGAAAGGAAAGACAATTTCTCAAATTTGATTTTTCGTGTCATTAGATGAAATTTTCTAAGAAGATACAATGAAATTTCTAAGAATAGTCTTTCGAAATTTTCTGTTTTAAATATTTTGGTGTATATCAATCAAGTTTCGTATACTAATAAAACTAGTAAATGCAATTCTGTTCTTATATATATATTGCCTACAATAGTAAATGAATCATAAAACAAGTAGTTTAAAAAAAAAAAAAATTTAAAGTCAATTCCTATTTTTTTTTCACTATATTGTAGAAATCCTTTATAAATAAAGTTGATGTTTTCCTTATACATCTGGCGCCATCTATTGGTAGATACATGCAACTTAAATCTAAAAAAAAGCCTAAAACTAATTAATTAAATTTAATTAATGAATTAATATTTGAAAAAACTGTATTAACATCCAGTGTCATCCACTACAAGTTAAAAAAATGTATTTGAGCTTGAATGGAGGAATAAAAAGTATTTTATTAACGATTAAAAATTTGAACAAGGATTTATAGGAGAGTGTGAACTAATAGAAGGAATTGAAAAATAATCCTATATTTATTTTAGCCAAAACTTTATTTGGGCGTTGGGCTCCCCTTAAAAGAAAAAAATCATCTCTCGTCTCGAAATCTGCCAGAAGGCAGACGGTATTTGCCTACGATGAGACTGTTGCGCTACTGATGATGATGAAACCTTTATTTATTAGAAGAGTTCAGCATAGATCTACCTCCTCATGGTGCACTGCCGGGCAACGTCTGATACGGCAAAATGATGTACAAATACGACCTGCAGTCTAGCTATCAGTGTAAGTTTTTAAAGTTCTGCAGTAGATCGCAGGTGGAATGTCCCAAAACAAGAGAGGGATAATTAGAAAAACCATTAGGTGCTCCTTCTTTAAGGACGACGTTTCACTTCCTAGTGAAAAGTCGGTGACATTGCTGCAGTTTTTCTGTAGTCACGATTGTCTCCGCAATCACCTTCACAGAATTAAACTGACTCTTGTGCAATAACCAGGAAGTAATGGATGTGTCTCACCTTGCATCCTGCTCTGCACTGCCTTTTGTTTCTTAATGGAAGCGTTTTTGGATCGCTAGACTTAAGTGGATGGATTAACTGATGTCATTTGATTCTATCTTGCTCTTGGTATTTATTTTTTATGACATCTGCTCTTCTGTAAACTTGCCATTGAAAATAAAAGCAATATTTATTAGAACATAAATTATTTCATGAATAAAACAAAAAATACTGCATTAATTGAAACAAAGAACAAAGGGCGCTTACAATTTTGAATAATTGTAGGCACCCTTTTAACTTTTAATTAGACTTTTCCGATTTTTTTTTTTTTCAACCTTAGAAAAATGATTACTCTTCTCAAATTCTCCTGTAAGAAGACAAAAATTAACTGTTCACAATAATCTCAAATATTTATCTACAATATCATTCATCAACGTATTTCGTATTCAGGTTATGAATACAATATACAACACAAATGTTTTAAGTATCCGAACATGCATTATTTTTTATATAACCAAGCATTCTAAATTTAGTGAAAAGTTGACGACAACATCTTAATGAAGTTAATGAGTTATTTTTATCTTAGGATTAGGTATGGGTATTAGTTTTGAAATTTATTCCTTTCAAAAACTAATACCCACGTTCGTTGCAAGCAGTAAAGGATAAAGTTGTAAATAAATTACATGACATTTTCATTTTATGTTATACTACTGTGTTCAAAAAGTAAGACAAATTTTCAATTTAAAATTCCTGGCCTTATGGAATTTCAATTTCTTTTTTATTTTTAGGTTTCTGGCACTGTCCTTGACATCTGTGTGAAATTTGACTCCAAAATATTCATTAGTGTTTGAGTTACGCTTGGCTTTGATTTGATTTGAAACGGAAACCATTCCCTGCAACGACTTTCGATGATTGTACTCTCACCAAAAAGTTCGTTGAGATCACGAAACGACTATGCTGCTTTCCATCCTTTCTCTAAGTGGTACAGCATAATATGACGACTATCCGTATGATTATCGACCTGCATTTTTTTACGTAAACTTAGAAATATATTTTCATTTATGAATATATAAAATATTGTAATTTTTTTATTAAAATATAACACGTCAAAAGAAACGCCTGATAATTATGCACCAAGCTAATACTAAGTCCTACTTTGAAGAATTCATATAGAGAAAAAAAATATAAAAAGCATTGGGTAACAAGTCTCTATGTCTAACATGTATCTATCCCAACTGAATTTCATTCCATTAGGTCAGCGAATAAGTATCACTTTACTCGAAAAAGATCCTCAAGGGATGCATTTATCTTCTTTTCTCATAAATCAGCTGATTCCTTATCCCTCAGGGATTAAACACGTTATGTCACCTGTCACCAACATTTTAACCTTAATATGATATAAATCCTCCCACAAAAAACTTCTAACGATTTGCATACAAAATGAATGTTTCACACTACGACATCTAAGCAAGTCTGCATTTTGCATAAAAACCCAGACTCACATGAAAGACGAGTTGGCGACAAAATGTTGATGACGTTGATGGATGCTCTCTCCCCACTCTCACATGCCAAGAAAAAAAGAAATTTAGCAGATATTGATGTTTCTCGAAAACTAATTCTCGCGGTCGCTTCGAGTGGCAAAGTGAGCGGGCGACTTTGAAAATTCCGGACTCCTTCTTCTCTGAGAATGATTTATTGCAACACTCCTCTTCTCTCTCCAACACCTCCTTTTTTTCATCTGCTGCCTGGATTAAAAAAAAATTCGACGAAGAGTTTTGACTTTTCGCTGTTTTGAATCAATCATTTCTTTTATTGCGTTTCTCTTCTTTTTTTTTATCGAGGTCGTCTTCTTTTGTTGTTTAAATTACGATACAGGATGAGAAAAATGCAAAATGGCAGAAATTTATCAATACAAGAAATAATAAATAGCACATTAGAATTCAGAGTAAGTATTTTTAACTTCATTTTGTCCTATGCTTAACATCTTAGCAGAAAGAGACGTTTTAGATTGCTATTGTTGATTATCACATAAAGCAGTAGATTATGTACCTTATGTCATATGTTTGGACACAGTAGTATGTTAGCTGATGCCGTTTTATCTCAATTTATCCAAATGCAAAAAATATATTATTTTTATGTTTTGTATTTTTTATATTCACTGTGTTTTGATTCTTTGTAAGACAGTCTTAGCAAGTTTGATTTTAGTTTCATAATGGATGAAACGAAAAAAAAAATGAAACTGTGAATAAAATGAAAAATATCAAGAACATATTTAAATAATTCCTTTTCTTGTATTTTATAAATACAAATTTGATTTAAACATTATCGCAAAGATAAGATTGTTTAAATACAAAAAGTCAACGAGAACTGAAATAAAAATACAGAATTGAAGAATATCCGTGTAATTGAATTATGTGACATTTAACAAAGTATCTTTTTCTTGGACAAGACGAAATTATCCCATACATGTTGCCCTACCATAAAGTTCTTACTTGTCGTACTCTGAAGAATTTATATAGAAATAAAAGATTAAAAAAGAAATGAGTATCAAGTCTCCATGTATCTATTCAAACTGAGTTTCGTTCCATTAGGTCAGTGAATAAGAATCACTTTACCAGAAAAGATCTCGAAGGACTATATTTATCTTCTTCCTCATAAATCAGTTGATTCCTATTATCCCTGAGGGATTAAACACGTTATGTCAACAGTCACCGACATTTTAGCCTTAATATGATATAAATCCTCCCGCAAAAACTTCTAACGATTCTAATACAAAATGAATGTTTCACACTACAACATCTAAGCAAGTCTCCATTTTGCATAAAAACCCAGACTCACATGAAAGGCGAGTTGGCGACAAAATGTTGAGGACGTTGATGGATGCTCTCTCTCCACTCACACACCAAGAAAAAGAAATTTAGCAGATATTGATGTTTCTCGAAAACTAATACTCGCGGTGGCTTCGAGTGGCCATGTGAGCGGGCGGCGAGAAAATTCGGACTCCTTCTTCTCTGAGAATGATTTATTGCAACACTCCTCTTCTTTGTCTCGTCACCCCCTTTTTTTTTCATCTGCAGCCTGGATGAAAAAAAAAAAAATTCGACGAAGAGTTTTGACTTTTCGCTGTTTTGATCAATCATTTCTTTTATTGCTTTTATTGCGTTTCTCTTCCTTTTTTTATTCCGAGGTTGTCTTCTTTTGTTGTTTAATTTGCGATACAGGATGAGAAAGATGAAAAATGGCAGAAATTTATCAATACAAGAAATAATACATAGCACATTAGAATTCAGCGTAAGTATTTTTAAATTCCTTTTCTATGCTGAACATCTTAGCAGAAATAGATGTTTTAGAATGCATATCGATGGTTATAATATAAAAAAAATATATTATGTACCTTACTCATACGTCTCGCCGTTTGGACACAGTAGTATGCTAGCTGATGTAGTTTTATCTCAATTTAACCAAATGCAAAAAATATATTATTTTTATGTTTTGTAATTTTTATATTCTCTGCGTTTTGATTCTTGGTAAGTCAGTCTTAGTAAGTTTGGTTTTAGTTTCTTAATGGCTGAAAAAAAAAAAAAAAAAAAAGATGAAGCTGTGAATACAATGAAAAATATCAATTACATTTTTAAATAATTCCTTTTCTTGAATTTTATTTATACCAATTTCATTTAAAGATTATCGCGAAGATTGTCTAAATATTAAAAAGTCAGCGATAACTGAAATAGAAGTACAGAATTTAAGATCATCCGTGTATTTAAATTATGCAACATTTATCAGTAAACTGTATCTTTCTTGGGCAAGAACGAATTATTCCATACATGTTGTCCTACCATTTATTACTTGTCCTACTCTGAAGAATTTATATATCCAATACATGTTATCCTAACATTAAGTTATTACTTGTCCTACTCAGAAGAATTCACATATAATAAAAAGAAAATATAAAACAATTGAGTAACAATAACTATGTCCAACTTGTATCTATTGCAACTGAGTTTCTTTCCATTAGGTCAGCAAATAAGCATACCTTTACTGGAAAAGATCTTCAAGGAATGCATTTATCTTCTTCTTCCTCATAAATCAGCTTATTCCTTATCCCTCGTGGATTAAACACGCTACGTCACCTGTCAGCAACATTTTATCCTTAATATGATATAAATCCTCCCATAAAAATTTCTAACGATTCGCATACAAAATGAATGTTTCACACTACAACATCTAAGCAAGTCTCCATTTAGCACAAAAACAAAAAAACTCACATCAAATGCGAGTTGGCGACAAAATGTTGATGACGTTGATGGATGCTCTCACACACCAAGAAAAAAATAAATTTAGCAGATATTGATGTTTTTCGAAAACTAATTCGCGGTCGCTTCGAGTGGCCAACTGAGCAGGCGGCGAGAAAATTCCGACTCGTTCTTCTTCTGAGAATGATTTATTGCAATACTCCTCTTCTCTCTCACAACCACCCCCATTTTTTTCATCTGCAGCCTGGATAAAAAAAATCGACGAAGAGTTTTGACTTTTCGCTGTTTTGATCAATCATTTCTTTTATTGCGTTTCTCTTCTTTTTTTTTTTCCTCCGAGGTCGTCTTCTTTTGTTGTTTAATTTGCGATACAGGATGAGAGAGATGAAAAATGGCTGTCATTTATCAATACAAGAAATAATAAATAGCACATTAGAATTCAACGAAAGTATTTTTACTTTCATTTCTCTATGTTGAACGTCTTAGCAGAAAGAGATGTCTTAGAATGCAATTGGTGGTTATCGCATAAAGCAGTAGATTATGTGTCAGTCATAAAAGGAAACAAGTGGTGTAATAAATAGATTATAATTTGAACAGACAAACTATCATTCTTTAAATTAATTTACTGGATTTTTATTGCTGTTGTTAATCGGTAGACATATACCATCATTCTTTAAATTAGCCTTATTTGCATAAAGCACATAAAGCAGAGATTTTTTATTGAAAAGGAAACAAGTAGTTTTTAATGAAGAGACAAATCATAAATTAATTTTGGATTTTTATGCAAATGGAATAAATTCATTAAATGCTTTTATTTTTTTATCTTTTGTATTTTCATATTCATTTTTTTTGATTCTTTTAAGTCAGTGTTAGTAAGTTTAATTTTTTACTTCTTAATAGCTGAAATAAAAAAAAAAAAGAGACGAAACTGTGAATAAAATGAAAAATATCAATTATGAAAAATATCAAGTCATTTTTTTTGCATTTTATAAATACCAATTTGATTTAAAGATTATCGCGAAGATTGTCTAAACATAAAAATGTCATCTGTAATTGAAATAGCAGTACAGAGTTGAAGATTATCCGTTTAATTGAATTATGTGACATTTAGCAACGTATATTTCTTTTACAAAGTAGACATTATCTCATACATGTTGTCCTACCATTAAGTTATTACTTGTTCAACTCTAAAGAATTCATATAGAAAACAAAAGACAAAAGGATTGCGTAACAAGTCTCTATGTCTAACTTGTATCCATTTCAACTGAATTTCTTTCCATTAGGTCAGCGAATAAGTATCACTTTACAAGAAAAGATCTTCAAGGACTGCATTTATCTTCTTCCTCATAAATCAGCTGGTTCCTTATCCCTGAGGGATTAAACACGTTATGTCACCTGTCACCAACATTTTAGCCTTAATATGATATAAATCTTCCCACAAAAATCCTAAAATTCGCATACAAAATGAATGTTTCACACTACATCTAAGCAAGTCTCCATTTTGCATAAAAACCCAAACTCACATCAAAGGCGAGTTGGCGACAAAATGTTGATGACGTTGATGGATGCTCTCTCCTCCTCTCACACACCATGAAAAAAATAAATTTAGCAGATATTGATGTTTTTCGAAAACTAATTTTCGCGGTCGCTTCTAGTGGCCAAGTGAGAAAAATTCCGGACTCCTTCTTCTCTGAGAATGATTTATTGCAACACTCCTCTACTCTCTCTCCAAGCACGCCCTTTTTTTCATCTGCAGCCTGGATAAAAAAAAAAAATCGACGAAGAGTTTTGACTTTTCACTGTTTTGATCAATCATTTCTTTTATTGCGTTTCTCTTCTTTTTTTCCTTCCGAGGTCGTCTTCTTTTGTTGTTTAATTTGCGATACAGGATGAGAAAGATGAAAAATGCCTGAAATTTATCAACACATGAAACGATAAATTGCCCATTAGAATTTAGCGTAAGTATTTTTAACTTCCTTTTCCTATGCTGAACATCCCAGCAGAAAGAGGTCTTAGAGTGGTATTGATGGCTTATCACATAAAGTAGTAGATTATGTGCTTTACTCACATAATGAAACAAGTGGTGTAAGAAATAAATTATCATTTGAATCATCATTCTTTAAATTAATTTATTGGGTTTTTATTGTTGTTGTTAATCGGTATACTTTACTATATACCACGGAAAATTAATTTATGAATGATGATGAGAGTGTAATGTCTTCCTGTAGAATTTTTGAAGGTTACGCATTTGTTCATTATATGGTAGAAAAATTAGAAAACTATTAGATAAAATCAAATCTGGAGCCTTCAGAACGATATCAAATTGTGAAACCACTGGAAATTTTTAATACATTGGTATTAGTTTGTGAAGCCATTGATCTGCGAAGATTCATCTGTGAAGCTTAATATCGGTATCATATTGTGAAGTTATTGAATTATCGAAATTTGCATTGGTTTCAATTTCTGAAGGCCTTGAACTGTTGATTAAATTGTAGAATTCAAGAAAGTTGGGTGTTTTTCCTGATAAAATCCTGGCTGAATGTGATTTAAAAAATAATTCCATCATAACTTCAAAACAAAATTTGTTGACTTCATTTGACTTCACTTAACTAGGTGATTTGATTATGTCTGCTGCTGGTGCTTTATTTCAATTTATCCAAATGCAAAAAATATTATTTTTATGTTTTGTATGTTTACATTTACTGTGTCTTGAGTCTTTGTTTATCTTAAAATGTTTGATTTTACTTCTTGTTGTCTACCACAAAAATAAAACTATTGAATGTTAGAAAAAAAGGAAGAAAATCGATTACAAGTTTAAATAATGCTTTTTCTCGCATTATATAAACACTAATGTGATTATAAAGATTGTCAAGAATTTCAAAACTTGTCTAGATATAGAAAAGGCAACAATAATTGAAATAGAAGAAGAACTGAATTGAAGATTCTTTTGTAATTAAATTATGTGACAGTTTATTCCTTATCCCTCGTGGATTAAACACGTTACGTCACCTGCCACCAACATTTTAGCCTTAATATGATGTAAATTCTCCCACAAAGAACTTCTAACGATTCGCATACAAAATTAATGTTTCACACTACAACATCTAAGCAAGTCTCCGCTTTGCATGAAAATCCAGACTCACATCAAAGGCGAGTTGGCGACAAAATGTTGATGACGTTGATGAATGCTATCTCACCCTCTCACACACCAAGAAAAAAGAAATTTAGCAGATATTGATGTTTTCCGAAAACTAAATCTCGCGGTCGCTTCGAGTGGCCAAGTGAGCGGGCGGCGAGAAAATTCCGGTCTCCTTCTTCTTTGAGAATGATATATTGCAACACTCCTCTTCTCTCTCCCACACCCCCTTTTTTTTCATCTGCAGCCTGGATAAAAAAAAAAAAAAAAATTCGACGAAGAGTTTTGACTTTTCGCTGTTTTGATCAATCATTTCTTTTATTGCGTTTCTCTTTTTTTTTCCTTCCGAGGTCGTCTTCTTTTGTTGTTTAATTTGCGATACAGGATGAGAAAGATAAAAAATGGCAGAAATTTGTCAATACAAGAAATAATAAATAGCACATTTGAATTCAGGGTAAGTATTTTAACTTCCTTTTTCCTATGCTGAACGTCCTAGCAGAAATAGATGTCTTAAATTGATATTGATGGTTATCACATAAAGCAGTTATGCGCCTTACTCATAAAAGGAAACAAGTGGTGTAAGAAAGGGATTATCATTTGAAGAGACAAACCATAATTCTTTAAATTAATTTACTGGATTTTTTATTGCTGTTGTTAATCGGTAGACTTTACTGTATATCACGAATAGTCAATCTACGAATGATGATGAGAGAGTAATGAGTATAATTTTTATGCAATTGCTTATTGTATGGGAGAAAATCGGGAAAACTATTATATAAAATCGAAATGTGGAGCCTTCACAGAGATGATAAACTATGAAACCACTGAATTGTAGAAACTTACATTGGTATCAAATTGTGAACCCTTGGTCTGTGAAGATCGAATTGTGATGCTTAATACTGGTATCAAATTGTGAAGCTTAATACTGGTATCAAATTGTGAAGCTTAATACTGGTATCAAATTGTGAAGCTATTGATCTATAGAATCTTACTTTAGTTCCAATTTGTGACGCCATTGATCTGTGAAGATCTAAATGTGAAGTTTAATATCAATATCTAATTGTGAAGCCAATGAGCAGTGAAGATGGAATTGTGAAGTTTAATATCGGTATCAAATTTTGATACCATTGGAGTGTCGAAACTTACATTGGTGTCAATTTGGGAAGCCATTGATCTGTGAAGCTTTATATTGGTGAAGCTATTGAATTATCGTAACTTACATTGGTGTCAGTTTGTGAAGGAACTAAACTGGGAAGCTTCATATACTTCATGTCATTGTATTCTTCAGCTACTATTCGTTCATAGTCTATATAATCAACTAATTAAATTTTCCTATTTCATTATTTAATTCTATAATGCTGGATTTTTCATTTAACCGTTCATAATACAATTCAAGAACATCAACAGAAATTTATTCATTTATTAAAATTACTTTATACAAATTGAGAAGCCATTGAACTTCGTCATTCGTCTTCTCTTTTCTGGAAGCTGCAATTGAAACGATTTAGAATTTGAGACTGAATCCCTGGACAACAACCCGGGTATTTTATTTTTTAATACACAATTTTATAAATTACCCGTACTCATACTTAAAATGTTTAACAAAAGTGCTATCATATACGACTGCTTGATTTCTATTCAAACACTTTTAATTCATTTGCTGTGCTTTTTTAATATATTTTTGTAAACATATTGAAAGTGAAGCGAAATTATGTACCATGAAAGAAAGATTTCCGCATTTTACATTCCGTAACATGAATAAACCTCTTCTCCTCTACAGCATATTATCGATGTTTGCTGCATTCGGATAGTGGATTACCTTTTTCTTCGCAATCTTAACCGAGAATTTCGATTCTATCTGAGAAATCTATGCACATTTGAATAGTTTTTCCTTCTTGGGTCCAACCAATATGAATGATATTTACGTGGAACGTGTAGTAAACAAAATATATCAGGAGTTGTTCCTATTTCTATTGACAAACAGAAATATACGTAAAACAAAGAAAAGAAAAATTATAAAAAAATAAATAAATAAAAATAATAAATAAATAAATCTGAAGTAATAAATAAAAAATTCAGTAAAATTTTCACTATTTTAGCACTTTAATGGATCAATTTTTTAAATGAGGCTTTGTTACAGAACAAATTATTTTTAATTAAAACTGAAAATATGCATTGTTTGCAGCCCTGATTGCAACACCATAGATGTCTGGGATGATTTGGGTAGGAGCATTACATCCCGATTATATGCTCCGCAGAACAACCAATCACTGAAACAGAATCTTATTGCGGAATGAGCACTCTTACCTCAAAACTGTTAGATAATCTATTTGAAGATTGAGAGAGAAAGAGAAAGAAAGCAACCACTGCAGTTTAAGGATTAAAACCGGACATATGCCTTAACAACGGACATCTGTTTGTTGTTCTTCCTCTGAGGCAAACAAGTATTTATATCAAAGCTACCTTTTTTATAAAAATTGGTATTTTTTTTTTTATTTCTCTGTTAATTCCTTATTGCATTAGTAAGATTTTCTCAACATTTAAATACAATTTGATTTTTACTACTATGCTCATAAGCGAGAAGTAACTCAACCCGTACCAAGAACTACTATGCTCATAAAGTAAGACCACTTATTTTTTTCCAAAAACTCTTTATTTATTCTTCCAAATTTATTTCATGGCCTTCAAAGTAATCCCTTCCGGACACAATGCTCTTATGCCAACTATTTTTTTTTTTTCCAATCTTCAACGCATGCTAAAAAGCCATTGGCAGGGATGGCCTTCAAAGCGCCCACCGATTCCCGTTGAATCTCTTCAATCGACTAAAAATGGTGTCCCCGGAGTGTCTTTTGAGTTTAGGGAATAGCCAGAGATCGCACTGTGTGAATACGGAACGGTGGTTGCGGAACAATTTGGGTTTCATTTTTGGGAAAAAGTCACGAAGAACCAGTGCAGTATGAGCTGGCGCGTTCAGTGTTTTCGGTACCAATCGAGATTTGAAGTGTTTGAGGCCCAAAATGGAATTGACAGACCATTTTGAAATTCCAACATCAGCAGCAAGGTCTCTAATTGTAAATCGACGGTTTGCAAGCACCAAGTCTTTAATTTTTTAGACATGAGCTTCGTCGGGTGAAGTTGATGGTCGACCAGAGTGCTCTTCGCGTTCAACGCGTTCTCTGCCTTCTTCGAACTGCTTATACCACTTCTAAACATTTCTTTCTGATATAGGAATGCTCCCCGAATGCCTTTTGCAACATTCTATACGTTTTCGCAAAAAAAATTTAATGCAAGTTATTTGCTCAATTAATTCAGACATTTCAAAAATCACCGGAATTACTTTTTATCATTTTACAAAGCCAAGCGTAACTCAAACGCTAATGAATATTTTGACATCAAATTTCACACAGATGTCAAGGACAGTACCAACAACCTAATAAAGAAAAAAAAATTGAAATTCCATAAGCCCCGGTAATTTTAAATTAAAAATTGGTCTTACCTTTTGGACACAGTAGTATACTGTTACAGAATTCAGGGATTTTACATAAATATTTCTGCAACAGCCTTTCATAGTTTACCACAAGAAAATTGAAACATAATCTAGCTTAACTTGGATGCACCATAACAAATGTATTATTATAAACAAATGCCATTAAGTATAAGCAAATAATGGCAGATATAAAATAAATGATATCTCTAGTTCCATTCTAGTTAGGTTTAGAAATACTGAAGATTATTACTCAACAGATACCATTATCCATGTAGCTATAAATTGAAAAATCAGTAGTAATTGTTTTTTCAAATGAAACACTTCCCCCAAACTAAAAACCTTAATTTCAATGAAACAACTTGAATACTTATTAATTTTCAACAACGTTCAAAAATTGATTAATGAAAGCACTGAAAACTAACGTGTGCCTATAGTTTATTGTTTGAAAAATAACGGATATTGTTTTGAGATAACATATTATTATGATTATTGAAATAAATATGTTCCTGCCACAAGAATAATAAGTGTAAGCTTTTCTCTTACGTCTTTGAAACATGGAAAGTAAAATGCATTTTAAAACATTTAATCATCGTTTACGCTAATATAGACATTCCATAACCTATTACCATCTGCTAATTGTACATTGTAATGGATGTGGGATCTCCTGGATACAACCAGTGCAAATTAGAGATACTTTCATGCAGTTCGACAACTTTCTCAGCTGGTTTATTAATTTCTGTTACAGCAAGTAATGGTCTAATAAATTACCTGCTGTAATATTGTGAAATATCTAGTGAAGTCCTATTGGTAAAGATTCATAAATAGGTATAGATACGCTCTTATTGTCAGGAGTTTTTACAATATTCAAATTTATTAGACATGAAATTAGAAAATATTGAGCATATTTATATAGTGGATAATGATTCCGTAGATAAAGATTTAATTGATTTTCTAAATTCATGATGATTGTTTATTACAATAAAAAAAAGCATAAATTGTTGGTCAGACACAGGGATATCATTCATATCATACTACTATTTAAACCTCTCACAATTATTATGTTACAAAAAAAAAAATAATGAAACATTACAAACGTCACACTCAATATTCAGCTTTCCATAATAGGTTCTTCACTAACAGTTATTCATAAAAAAACAACGGAGTATTACTTAAAGCTATAAATAAGCATTGGTAAATTTTCTAACAATTAATTTAAATACATAATTAATACATAGTCTCTCTATCTACATCATACATAATTTCTAATAATTAATTTTAATACATATTAGATTATTCACTATCAGTTATTCATAAAAAAATAACCGAATTTTATTTAAAACTTTAAAAAACATTGGTAAATTTTATTTAATTTATCATTCGTTAAAAAAAAAAAAAAAAAAAGCAAAATAATTTCTAAAATAGGAAAAGTAGCTTAACTAAGTTCTCCAGTTTATTTGAAAGGATTTTATTTGTCAACTATAAAAAGTTTTGTGATTTTACAACCTCATAAATAAATTTAACTAACTATTACACCAGGATTTCTCTAACAGCCAAATGTATCTTGAAATATTTTCTTGGAATGCTTTAGTTTTTATTTTACTACTATAACTGCATTCGTTCTGTAAGTGCAGTACGATCTCCGTAGCACAGCATGTCAAGTCTGATACATATCTGAAGTATGAATTGCAAATGATAAAGATTAAGTGCAGAGCTATAAAAAATGAGACTATGAAAGAAACCTCTTAAGTAAAGAAGTTACTTTTATTTTGCTTACTACATGTTCCATCTAGTAAACGTTAAAATTCTTTTCAGAATGAAATCTTATTTCATTTTTAAGTAAACGAATTTTGTTTCAGACAAACATTCTTTTCTGCATTCCATATCTGATTATCCTTGATGCATTGGAACCAGATGTTGGAGCCATCCCTTTAGCGTTAATTGCCTTCGATTGTCATAAAGCATCATCACACTTTGAGAATATTCTGCTGCGAGAAGAACATTTTTATCAATAACATTTCGAAAATGCGTTGCCTAATAGGTTCCATTGTTCGACGGATATTCTGTTGTTAAACACATCTGGAATAGAGAATAGGAACCAATTTTTTTCTCCCTTTTGCTCAATTTTTATATTTATTTTTATTATAACGTTTCTTAACGTTCTTTCTGCATGGCCTCCGTATCTGATTGTTCTTGATGCATTCGAACCAGATGTTGGAACTATCCATTTAGCGTTATGATTGCCTTCGATTGTCATAAAACCATCACACTTTCAGAATATTCTGCTGCGAGGAGAACATTTTTATCAATAACATATGGGTAAAAGTAGAAGTGCCTTCCAAAAATGCCTTGCCTAATAGGTTCCATTGTTCGACGGATATTCTGTTGTTAAAACCCATCTGGAATAGAGAATAGGAACCAATTCTTTTTCTCCCTTTTGCTCAATTTTTATATTTATTTATTATAACGAATTTCATTTCGATTAACGTTCTTTCTGCATGGCCTCCGTATCTGAGTGTTCTTGATGCATTCGAACCAGATGTTGGAACTATCCATTTAGCGTTATGATTGCCTTCGATTGTCATAAAAGCACCATCACACTTTCAGAATATTCTGCTGCGAGGAGAACATTTTTATCAATAACATATGGGTAAAAAGTAGAAGTGCCTTCCAAAATGCCTTGCCTAATAGGTTCCATTGTTCGACGGATATTCTGTTGTTAAAACCCATCTGGAATAGAGAATAGGAACCAATTCTTTTTCTCCCCTTTTGCTCAATTTTTTATATTTATTTATTATAACGAATTTCATTTCGGGTTAACGTTCTTTCTGCATGGCCTCCGTATCTGATTGTTCTTGATGCATTCGAACCAGATGTTGGAACTATCCATTTAGCGTTATGATTGCCTTCGATTGTCATAAAAGCACCATCACACTTTCAGAATATTCTGCTGCGAGGAGAACATTTTTATCAATAACATATGGGTAAAAGTAGAAGTGCCTTCCAAAAATGCCTTGCCTAATAGGTTCCATTGTTCGACGAATATTCTGTTGTTAAAAACCCATCTGGAATAGAGAATAGGAACCAATTTTTTCTCCCCTTTTGCTCAATTTTTATATTTATTTATTATAACGAATTTCATTTCAACGTTCTTCTGCATGGCCTCCGTATCTGATTGTTCTTGATGCATTCGAACCAGATGTTGGAACCATCCATTTAAGCGTTATGATTGCCTTCGATTGTCATAAAGCACCATCACACTTTCAGAATATTCTGCTGCGAGGAGAACATTTTTATCAATAACATATGGGTAAAAGTAGAAGTGCCTTCCAAAATGCCTTGCGTAATAGGTTCATTGTTCGATGGATATTCTGTTGTTAAAACCCATCTGGAATAGAGAATAGGTAACAATTCTTTTTGCTCCGGTTGTGCTCAATTTTTATATGGCCGAATTAGAATCATTGGATTTGGTGAAGTAAAGACTGGATCACTGAGAATGCCAAAGATTGTAAGCAGTCAAGTAGTTACCGTATTATTATAATACAAAAAGAACGATAAATGAAATTTTTTTATTTATTTACAAAATTATTTACAAATTATATACAAATTATTTACAAAATTTAAAATTTATTCCGATAAATGAAGCCAAATAAAGATAAACTAAAACTAATTTGTGAAATCGATAGTTATATAACAAATATTTATCTATCTATAAAAAATAACATCCTTAGGGAATTGTGATCTGTAGTGGAATAAATTCTTGTTTTAATTATAGAATAACTAAACATGGAAACAAGCTAATTGTACATGCTAACAAGCTGATCATTGTAAAAACACCTTTTATGTTTTATAATTTGTTAAAGGTGTGTAAAAAATGAAAGCCTTAGTTTCTGGAAGAGTCTCAGATAGATTGTAAACCAGTTTTTTATAACTATAAATGCATTTTATCAAGTACTTATATCACTACAGTACTTTATATTATAAGATATTTAGAAATGTAAACTAGCTAAGAAACATTGAAAATCACATAGACGCTAGTGCTCCTAGAAGTCATTACCTCCCCTAGTACAGTTTTGGAAGAAGATTGTTTGAACTTTTATTAGAGCCATCGGAAAGCTTTTGTCTGCTGCAGATATAGACATACAAATGCGTAGAATTGAAAAATTATACTTAAAATTAGAAGGACAATGCCTTCCTACAATACTATTTCCTGGGGTGCTTGTTGAACTGTCGGTGATTGGTTACACACTTAAAACTGTATACCAAAATTTTATCTAGGAGGTTTGAAAGATTAACCGTTTTCCCTCTTATATGTGATGAATATTGTTCCTGGTGATGGTTGTTTGCAGAAGTGTATTAAACTCGCGGGCGCCAAGCATTAACAATTCCTCACTAATATACCTTTGATAGATCTATCATCATCTATCAAAGGTCCTCATGTTCCTATGACAAATTGTGCAGCTAGTGTGCAACAGGCTGCGGTTTGAATCCGCTGGAGGCATTATTGTAGTTACTGCTTTCATAAACAAAGATAATAGATGTCGAGCATATTTCTTCGATAGTCAAACAGTCTGGTGGGAGTTTTCGTGGGAATACTTCCAAACGTCATGCAAATGCAAAACAGTTATCCTTAAAATATCCTCCGAAGCCAATGTTCTATTTTCATCCCCAGTCGGTGGACTGTTTGTAGTATACATAAGTAGAACATGAGACCCACCGATGTTAAAAAATATATTTATGTATAAATTTCCTGCTATATAATAAAAAACTATAAAAAACTGTTATAAAAATACTTTTATTTTTTAAAAACAAAACAAATATTTAAAAAATGAATTTCTATTTACTACATTTATTAAAATATATATTTAAAAACAAAACAAATATTTAAAAAAATGATAATTTCTAAATTTACTACATTTATTGTTACCATTGATTTTGAATTTAATTTGAAAGTTTCTTTTTTTTTCCCCAAGCATGCGCAGATAATCACGTTTTACTTTCCGTACCAACGATTCCTGTAACAGCCGTCCCGTCATTGCCAAAAAGAGGGTGGGAAAAAAAAAAGGACCCTTTTTGAATTTGGGATGAGATAAAAGGATTCCACTTTTTCTTTTCCCCGTACTTCCACGTCAACAGGAGCGATGGAGCCTCTTGAGTTCTCGCGCTTAAGAGGACCGTCCTCACAAGTGTCTTTCGTCTCTTTTTTTTACTTCCTTTTTGTCACGAAGGAAATCGGATCTCTTTGAGAGTGGAACAAAGGTATTCAAATTACTCTCCTATTACGGGATGGAAGAGGTAAAGGGAGGTAAAAAGGTTTAGAAGGATGGAAGGGGGGTGGGGGGTTCTTGATGAGTAGGAATTTCCTGAATTTTGTATTTCCCATTCTTTACGAGGGTTGAGAAATTGTCACCAAGATGAAATGTCAGAGATGTGGTGGAGTGCCTTCACGGGAAATCCTTCGTGGGTGGTAATCTTGCTGACAGCGAACTTTTTCGAGCCTTGCCTCTTTACATTTTATTGGAAGGGAAGGAGTGGTTAATGTTTGAAGAAATTGTATTCGCTGATAAGGGGGGACAGGGTTTTTGTAAAAGCGGATTGCAATTGTTTGAGGCCTGAAATGCTGAATTTTTGAATTATTTATTATTCATTCAATGTATTAAATTTTCAAAAAAATTACTCAAATCTAGAAGTTTTCAATTTATTCTATTACTTTAATGAAAAAAACAGTTAGAAGTTTCATGTTACAAAGATAAAATTTGTCCGAATGAAACATGCTCTAAGAATAGTTTTTGCTGATTTCCCCTACTTTTATTGGAAGGAAGGAGTGGTTACTATTTGAAGAAATTGTATTCGCTGATAAGGGGGACAGGGTTTTTGTAAAAGCGGATTGCTTTTTGAGACCTGAAATGCTGAAACTTACAATTCCATCAAATCTAGAAGTTTTCAGAAAAAAGCTACAAAGTTTTGTCCGAGAGCTCTTTTTTCAATTTCCCCTATGTCACTTACAGTGATCAAGATTTTTCTGTTTTTCTAAATCTGGCTGGCATTTGTTAATCAAGTTTATGTTCATTCATTATTGTATTTTCAGAATTGATTTTCTTATTGATAATAAACAGTACATTCCCGGCGGTGACATGGATGTTTGTAGTGGTTCGGAATCCACTTTAAGACGTTTAAGACGTAGATCCTGGTCTCCTATGACTGTAAGAGTGTCACAGAGCCAAGTTAGACTTATACCCGCGGATGCTCCATCAGAACAGAAGCTGCACCCCTCTTTCTCCTTCCATGAGGGACACGACAACAACAGTACATTTAATTTTTATACATAAGTGTAGATTTAATAATACAATTAATTTACAAATTTTCGTGCTGGAGTTGTCGAATGGATAAGCGTTTTTTAATATATATACTATTATATTTTTTTATTATTGTTATATATATAGATATATATATATATTGTCTTCCAGTTGTCTGCAATTTTGACATTTGTAATTTTCCAAAAGAACATTATTTTGTTATTCGATATTCTTCCGACTTGTTGCTTAGTGCTAGGACCAACAAAATAACATGAATCAAGATACGACTCATTTGCGTAGACTGAGTTACAATTTACTGTAAGTTGTCCTGGTTTATAAAAGAACAATGCTAGTGGCATTGTTGAAGTGACTCACATCCACAATTGTTTGGTTTGATATTGTAGTTTTTGTTTGCCATAAGTTCTTTGGGCAAATTAATCTGGATTCCACTATAGACTAAAAGTCAAGACGTAAAAATTCAATTAGTTAGAGGTTTAATCCACTTTCAAACAGACGTAATCCCACGTTGGTTTCAATTTCAATATCATCCAATTACTCGACGCCAGCCTACTACAGAACGCTGAATGGATGACTCTGCAACTTCGATTTATGAATTTATTGTAGGAAAAACAGTATGTTGTATAAATATCGTTGGTAAAAAAATATGTTTTTCTTCTGTTCAGTGTAGATTTCAGTGAACCAATGAGTGAAGAATATCTAACTTTATCCTTAAAAAGCGGCTGATGGGCCAATTGATTAGAGCTCTGGTCTTTGGTGCCACTGGATTCAGGATCAAATCATAAAGGTGGCATGAATGTTCGTGAGTGGTTCGGAATCCATATTAAATTGTAGGTCCCGATCTAATTAGCCTAAAATATACAAAAAATGACCGTAGGTGACAAACCTAACCTAAACCTAAATCATAATCTAAATCAGAAATGGGTTTTCAATATTCATATTTATTCTGATTGATACAAAAACAAGGTGAAAATTTTATGTACATAGGTGTTTACAAATAACGTCCACTTGGTTGGAGGTTACGCACTATGCACTAAGGTACCTTATTATATAGTATCTATATTGTACCTAAACCAAACCCAATCTTACTCATAAAAGACTCCATAAATCCTTACTCTATACCTTCTTACCTTCCATATCATGATAAATAACAACACTGACTTACCTAATTGGTGTTAACATGCATAAATAAGCTAACAAACTTATCGATTGTTTCAATGCTCAACGATCAAATGCATGTGCAACTGTATTGGATGAAATTTCTTTTATGATTTTAAAACAATATAAAATATTTTGTTTCAAATTGCATATTATTATGAATTTCAAATTACATATAATTAACCATTTCAAATCATTTATTTTTTGTTCTAATGCAGCAGGCAAACATTTATACAATTGTCTTGGATGCTTTAAGGCAAGCGCTGCATCGATGTTACTCACTTAGTACTAAGCAAGGGGTGCGTGTAACTTAAAGATAAGTTATGGACGAGGAGTAAAAATACCCCCGCAACTCTCTACGATCATGTAAGATGACGGGTACTTACGGTTTTATAGTGGATTCCAAACCACTACAAATATCCATGGCACCTCCGGGACTCGAACCGAGACCTATGGTACCGTGCGCCAGAGCGCTAACCACTCGGCCATTCAGGCCTGTTTCAAATCATATAGCATTATGTATTTCAAATAATATAACCTTATACATGCAAAATAATAATAAACATTATTGCATTTCTTATAAATAATTTTATTGATGTCCAACGTGAACTTTGTAAATACTACTGCCAAATCCATCTCAAATTTTTCATGTAACTTCTCAAGACAATTTCAAAGAATGCATAAATTACCCTACCTCTACTATCCCAAATTCCCTTTTGTGCCTCTAAAATGGAACCAAGAGAGAATAAAAGATTTCCTTCAATATCTATCTCGCTCAAAGTCCTTTTTTTTTGTTTCTTGCGTGATAAGTTGTCACGGGTGACGCTCCTTTCCGACGATATTTATTGAGATTTCCGTGTAGATCGATTGTCGATGCGGGCTTTTTGGACCCCTCTTCCGGCCACCCTTGTGAAATTCATCTTTTGTTAAAGAGATCCGGGGTTTGAAGAGGTGTTTGGGCAGGAATAGATATTGGATATTCTTTGTTCCAGAAAGAGCTCCAAATTTATTTCAGTCTCGCATTGAAAGATGGAAATTTCTATTGCTTTGGTTATGTAGATTTCCTGAAAGACTTCCATCGACTCATGTGAAAGTTTTAAATAACGTAAACGTTAATATTTGATGTTAAGTGTTAAATAAAACGAGACTTAAAGTAGTTTTTTAATTATTTGAATTCCTGCAATAGTTATTTGTATTTAAATCAGCATAATAGTAGATATTAGACTAGGTTTCATATAACATTGAAATTCTCTAAATAAATATATATGTTTCATATGACATTTATGAAATACTCTAAATAAATATTATATATGTTTTATATAAAATGGAAATTCACTTTCTCCGAGACGTTTTCTTCAAAAATGTAATCTCTTTTTACATTTTTTTATTTATTAAAAGGAAGTTAATTGCAATTAAATATTAATTGAATGTTGAACTAATGAGATGCAAACGCTGCCACTAGGAACAATTGTCAAGAAAAAAAATTCTTGTTTTTCATTTTTGAATTTTTTTTTTTCCGTTTTACAACTATTTTATTAAATTATTTTTCAGTCTAGTAATTTTTGTATAAATATTAATACTGCTTCATAATCTTTTTAACGTAATTTTTTTAATTTAAATAGGTATATTATTTAACATTTAAATTTTTTTGAACATTGTCGATGCTTAAATATTGTTTAAAATTTCTATTTTTTTCCAAAATTTGTCCTAAACTTTTATATAAGGAAGATAATTATAATTAAATATTAATTGAATGATTAAATAATGAGATGCAATTGCTGCTTCTAGGCACATTTTTTAAAAGAAAAATTCTGGTTTTCAAGGATTCCATATTCGTCTATTTTCAACTAATTTATCAGATAATGACTAATATATATATAGTTTAGTAATTACATTCATATAGATTCATAGATTATTAATTAAATTTTCATTTAAATTGTTTCATTTAATATATTCAATGCTTACAAAATATGCATTATAATTTTTAAATTATTAGTTAGTTGTTTAATGTTTCACTTTACTTTAGTTTAATTTGTGTCATCCTGTATTAAAAAGAAATACGAGCAACAAACTCTTACTGAATTACAAAAATGATGAAACTGTGAATAAAATGAAAAATATCAATTGCATATTTAAATAATTAATTTTCTTGCATTTCATAAATACCAATTTGTTTTAAAGATTATTGCGAAGATTGTCTAAGTATAAAAAGTCAACGATAACTGAAATAGAAATACAGAATTGAAGATTATCCGTGCAATTGAATTATGGGACATTTAACAACGTATCTTTCCTGGCCAAGAAGAAATTATCCCATACATGTTGTCCTATCATTAAGTTATTACTTGTCCTACTCTGAAGAATTCATAAAAAAAAAAAAAGATAAAAAGAATTCAGTAACAAGTCTCCATGTGTAACTTGTATCTATTTCAACTGAGTTTCATTCCATTAGGTTAGCGAATAAGTATGTCTTTGAATAAGTGTCTTTTTGTAAGTCTATCTCAGTAAGTTTGATTTTTTTCTTAAAGGCTGAAACAAAAATAAAATAGGGAGTATAAATAATTATGAAGAATATCAATTACAAGTTTAAATAATGCTTTCCAACATTTTATAAACATCAATTTGATTTTTGTAAACTTGTCTAAATATAAAAAAGCCAACGATAACTAAAATAAAAGCACTGAATTGAAGATTCTCATGTGTAATTGAATTATGTGACATTTTGACATCGTATTTTCTTGGCCGAGTAATAAAGCTAGCCAATGCATGTTGTCCTGACTTTAATTGTCCTACTCTGAAGATTTTATATAGAAAATAAAAGACAAAAAGAATTAAGTAGCAAGTCTCCATGTATCTATTCAGTACAAGATTTAACAGTCGAGTTTCTTTCCATTAGGTCCTCGAATAAGTATCACTTTTATTCGAAAAGATCCTGAAGAAAGTCATTTATCATCTACCTCATAAATGAGTTGATTTCCTATCCCTGAGGGATTAAACACGTTATGTCACCTGTCACCAACATTTTAGCCTTAATATGATATAAATCCTCCCACAAAAAGTTCTAACGATTCGCATACAAAATGAATGTTTCACACTACAACATCTAAGCAAGTCTCCATTTGCATAAAAACCCAAACTCACATCAAATGCGAGTTGGCGACACAATGTTGATGACGTTGATGGATGCTCTCTCTCCCTCTCACACACCTGAGAAAAAAGAAATTTAGCAGATATTGATGTTTTTCGAAAACTAATTCTCGCGGTCTCTTCCAGTGGCCAAGTGAGCGGGCGACGGGAAAATTCCGGACTCCTTCTTCTCTGAGAATGATTTATTGCAACACTCCTCTTCTCTCTCCAACACCCCCATTTTTTTCATCTGCTTCCTGGATAAAAAAAAAAGGAAGAGTTTTGACTTTCGCTGTTTTGATCAATCATTTCTTTTATTGCGTTTCTCTTATTTTTTTTCCTTCCGAGGTCGTCTTCTTTTGTTGTTTAATTTGCGATACAGGATGAGAAAGATGAAAATGGTAGAAATTTATCAACACAAGAAATAATAAATAGCACATTAGAATTTAGAGTAAGTATTTTTTACTTCCTTTTTTCCTATGCTGAACGTCTTAGCAGAAAGAGAGGTCTCAGAATGCTGTTGACGGTTTATCACATAAAGCAGTAGATTATGTTTACTCATAAAAGGAAGCAAGTGGTATAAGAAATAGATTATCATTTGAAGAGACAAACCATCATTCTTTAAATTAATTTACTGGGTTTTTATTGCTGTTGTTAATCGGTAGACTTTACTGTATACCACGAATAGTTAATCTACGAATGAATTTTAATCATAAAAGGAAACATAAAAGTGGTAAAAATAGATTATCATTTCCCTAGACAAAGCATCATTCTTTAAATTAATTTACTGGGTTTTTATTGCTGTTGTTAATCGGTAGACTTTACTGTATACCACGAATAATCTACGAATGAATCTTAATCATAAAAAGGAAACATAAAAGTGGTGTAAGAAATAGATTATCATTTGCCTAGACAAAGCATCATTCTTTAAATTAATTTACTGGGTTTTTATTGCTGTTGTTAATCGGTAGACTTTACTGTATACCACGAATAGTTAATCTACGAATGAATCTTAATCATAAAAGGAAACATAAAAGTGGTGTAAGAAATAGATTATCATTTGAAGAGACAAATCATCATTCTTTAAATTAATTTACTGGGTTTTTATTGCTATTGTTAATCATTAGACTTTTTACTGTATATCACGAATAGTTAATCTTACGAATGAATCTTAATCATAAAAGGAAACATAAAAGTGGTGTAAGAAATATTATCATTTGAAGAGACAAATCATCATTCTTTAAATTAATTTACTGGGTTTTTTATTGCTATTGTTAATCGGTAGACTTTTGTGTATATCACGAATAGTTAATCTACGAATGAATCTTAATCATAAAAAACATAAAAGTGAATGTAAGAAATAGATTATCATTTGAAGAGACAAATCATCATTCTTTAAATTAATTTACTGGGTTTTTATTGCATTGTTAATCGGTAGACTTTTACTGTATATCACGAATAGTTAATCTACGAATGAATCTTAATCATAAAAAGGAAACATAAAAGTGGTGTAAGAAATAGATTATCATTTGAAGAGACAAATCATCATTCTTTAAATTAATTTACTGGGTTTTTATTGCTATTGTTAATCGGTAGACTTTACTGTATATCACGAATAGTTAATCTACGAATGAATCTTAATCATAAAAAGGAAACATAAAAGTGGTGTAAGAAATAGATTATCATTTGAAGAGACAAATCATCATTCTTTTAAATTAATTTACTGGGTTTTTATTGCTATTGTTAATCGGTAGACTTTACTGTATATCACGAATAGTTAATCTACGAATGAATCTTAATCATAAAAGGAAACATAAAAGTGGTGTAAGAAATAGATTATCATTTGAAGAGACAAATCATCATTCTTTAAATTAATTTACTGGGTTTTTATTGCTATTGTTAATCGGTAGACTTTACTGTATATCACGAATAGTTAATCTACAGAATGAATCTTAATCATAAAAGGAAACATAAAAGTGGTGTAAGAAATAGATTATCATTTGAAGAGACAAATCATCATTCTTTTAAATTAATTTACTGGGTTTTTTTGCTATTGTTAATCGGTAGACTTTACTGTATATCACGAATAGTTAATCTACGAATGAATCTTAATCATAAAAGGCAGAAACATAAAAGTGGTGTAAGAAATAGATTATCATTTGCCTAGACAAAGCATCATTCTTTAAATTAATTTACTGGGTTTTTATTGCTATTGTTAATATTTAGACTTTACTGTATATGACGAATAGTTAATCTACGAATGAATCTTAATCATAAAGGAAACATAAAAGTGGTGTAAGAAATAGATTATCATTTGCCTAGACAAAGCATCATTCTTTAAATTAATTTTACTGGGTTTTTATTGCTGTTGTTAATCGGTAGACTTTACTGTATACCACGAATAATCTACGAATGAATCTTAATCATAAAAGGAAACATAAAAGTGGTGTAAGAAATAGATTATCATTTGCCTAGACAAAGCATCATTCTTTAAATTAATTTACTGGGTTTTTATTGCTGTTGTTAATCGGTAGACTTTACTGTATACCACGAATAGTTAATCTACGAATGAATCTTAATCATAAAAGGAAACATAAAGTGGTGTAAGAAATAGATTATCATTTGAAGAGACAAATCATCATTCTTTAAATTAATTTACTGGGTTTTTATTGCTATTGTTAATCGGTAGACTTTACTGTATATCACGAATAGTTAATCTACGAATGAATCTTAATCATAAAAGGAAACATAAAAGTGGTGTAAGAAATAGATTATCATTTGCCTAGACAAAGCATCATTCTTTAAATTAATTTACTGGGTTTTTATTGCTATTGTTAATATTTAGACTTTACTGTATATGACGAATAGTTAATCTACGAATGAATCTTAATCATAAAAGGAAACATAAAAGTGGTGTAAGAAATAGATTATCATTTGAAGAGACAAATCATCATTCTTTTAAATTAATTTACTGGGTTTTTATTGCTATTGTTAATCGGTAGACTTTACTGTATATCACGAATAGTTAATCTACGAATGAATCTTAATCATAAAAGGAAACATAAAAGTGGTGTAAGAAATAGATTATCATTTGAAGAGACAAATCATCATTCTTTAAATTAATTTACTGGGTTTTTATTGCTATTGTTAATCGGTAGACTTTTACTGTATATCACGAATAGTTAATCTACGAATGAATCTTAATCATAAAAGGAAACATAAAAGTGGTGTAAGAAATAGATTATCATTTGCCTAGACAAAGCATCATTCTTTAAATTAATTTACTGGGTTTTTATTGCTGTTGTTAATCGGTAGACTTTACTGTATACCACGAATAGTTAATCTACGAATGAATCTTAATCATAAAAGGAAACTTAAAAGTGGTGTAAGAAATAGATTATCATTTGAAGAGACAAATCATCATTCTTTAAATTAATTTACTGGGTTTTTATTGCTATTGTTAATCGGTAGACTTTACTGTATATCACGAATAGTTAATCTACGAATGAATCTTAATCATAAAAGGAAACATAAAAGTGGTGTAAGAAATAGATTATCATTTGAAGAGACAAATCATCATTCTTTAAATTAATTTACTGGGTTTTTATTGCTATTGTTAATCGGTAGACTTTACTGTATATCACGAATAGTTAATCTACGAATGAATCTTAATCATAAAAGGAAACATAAAAGTGGTGTAAGAAATAGATTATCATTTGCCTAGACAAAGCATCATTCTTTAAATTAATTTACTGGGTTTTTATTGCTGTTGTTAATCGGTAGACTTTACTGTATACCACGAATAGTTAATCTACGAATGAATCTTAATCATAAAAGGAAACTTAAAAGTGGTGTAAGAAATAGATTATCATTTGAAGAGACAAATCATCATTCTTTAAATTAATTTACTGGGTTTTTATTGCTATTGTTAATCGGTAGACTTTTACTGTATATCACGAATAGTTAATCTACGAATGAATCTTAATCAGAGAAGACTTGCGCCTCCTAACATTTATCTTTTAACCAATTAATCAACTGGTCTACTAATGCTAAATATCTGGGAGTTTATCTTGATAATAAATTAACCTATAATACTCATTTTAGTAACATTAAAAGAAAAGCTAACAACTGCATTCGCATGCTGTATCCATATATTAATAAAAACTCACCTCTTTCCTTAGAAAATAAACTAATTATTTATATGTACTATTTGCGGCCCGTAATAACTTATGCTTGCCCGGTTTGGGGTACTGCTGCAAGGTACCAGATTAATTTCATTAAACGTTTTGAAAATAAGATCCTTAAAATGATCACTAGTTCTCCATGGTACTTTAGAAATGATGACATCCGTCGTTGTTTAGCCCTCCCTACTATTCAAAATTTTATGCTGAAGCTTGCGACTAATTTTTACGCAAATCTAAACTCTATTCCGAATGATGAAATTCGTAATCTTCCAAGATACGATTTCACATTACCGGAAAACGCTAAGCGCCCACGGGCGTCTCTGCATAATTTGAACCAGACCTAGATCCTTGTCATCATTTCTAGCAGCAATTACTCTACTTTGTAGTAGTTTTCATCTGTTCTATTCTTTTTGTATATTTTTGTGTCATGCATTGTATATTAATTGTTTGTATATATTATACTTAGTAGTTTTCGTAGTATCAATTGTTGTTTGTATATATTATACTAAGTAGTTTTCGTAGTATTTTTTCAATCTCTTTTTTTCGTCTTAATTTTCAATTTTGCATTTCTTATTTTCTCTTTAACTTTGCACTTGTAAATTTTTATGTAATCTGGGCAGACCATTATCACTTATTCCTTTTATTCTCTATATTATTAATGTTTCTCTCTCCAATGGACTTTACTGTGTGCTACTCTCTGGAGTAAAGGTCGAAAAATGACCAAGGCACTCCGTGAACTTAAATGATGATGATGATGAATCTTAATCATAAAAGGAAACTTAAAAGTGGTGTAAGAAATAGATTATCATTTGCCGAGACAAACCATCGTTCTTTAAATTAATTTACTGGATTTTTATTGCTGCTGTTACTTGGTACACTCTACTGTATACCACGAATAGTTAATCTACGAATGAATCTTAATCATAAAAGGAAACTTAAAAGTGGTGTAAGAAATAGATTATCATTTGCCGAGACAAACCATCGTTCTTTAAATTAATTTACTGGATTTTTATTGCTGTTGTTACTTGGTACACTCTACTGTATACCACGAATAGTTAATCTATGAATGAATCTTAATCATAAAAGGAAACAAGTGGTGTAAGAAATAGATTATCATTTGAAGAGACAAACCATCATTCTTTAAATTAATTAACTGGATTTTTATTGCTGATGCTCATTGGTAGACTTTTCCTCTATACCACGAATAGTTAATCTACGAATGATGATGAGAGAGTAATGTCTTAGCCTTATTATACATTTGCTTACTGTATGGGAGAAAATCGGGAAACTATCAGATTAAATCGAAATGTGGAGCCTTCATGGAGATATCAAACTGTGTAACCACTGAATTGTGGAAACTTACAATGGTATCAAATTGCGAAGCCATTGAACAGTGACGATCGAATTGTGAAGTTTAATACCGGTATAAAATTGTGAAGCTATTGAACTACAGAACCTTACATTGGGGCCAATTTGTGAAGCCATTCATTTGTGAATATCGAAATGGGAAGCTTCATATCGATATCAAATTGTGGAGCCATTGAACTGTGAAGCTTAACATCGGCATCAAATATTGAAACCATTGAACTGTCGAAATTTACATTGGTGTCAAATTGGGAAGTCATTGATATGTGAAGATTGGTATCAAATTATGAATCTATTGAATTATCTAAACTTACATTGGTGTCATTTGTGAAGGCATTGATCTGTGAGAATCGAACTGTGAATCATGTGCATCATTCAGCAAGTATTCTTTCATAGTCTATATTATCAACTTTAATCAACTTTCCGATTTCCTTATTTAATTCTTTTATAATGCTAAATTTTTCATTTAATTGTTCATAATACAATTCAAAAATATTAACAGAAATTTCTTCATTTTTAAAATTATTTTCTACAAATTGCGAAGCCATTGAACTTCGCCATTTCGTCTTCTCATTTCTGAAAGCTTCATCTGAAACCAATTAGAATTGGAGACTGAATCCTTCTATCCCTGGAAAACAACCCGGGTATTTTATTTTTTTAATACACAATTTTATAAATTACCTGTACACATATTTTAAATCTTTTATAAAAGTGCAATCATACAGAACTGCTTGATTTTTATTCAAACATTTTCAATTCATTTACTGTGCTGCTTTTAATATATTTTTGTAAACTTAGTGAAAGTGAAGCGAAATTATGTACCATGAAAGAAATATTTCCCATTTTGCATTCCTTAACACGAATAAACCTCCCCTCCTCCACAGCATACCATTGATGTATGCTGCATTCGTATAGTGGATTACCTTTTTCCTCGCAATTTTAACCGAGAATTTCTATTCTAGCTGTGAAATCCATGCACATTTGAATAGTTTTTCCTTCTTGGGACCAACCAATACGAATGATATTCCTCTGGAACTTGCAAACAAAATATATCAGGAATTGTTTCTATTTCTATTGACAAACAGAAATATACGTAAACCAATAAAAATTTCACTATTTTAGCTCTTTAATGGATCCTTTTTTTTTGACTGCCTTTTTTGTTACAGAACAAATTATTTTTTAACTAAAACTGAAACTATACATTGTTAGACATAAGAGCAATAAATTGTATATCCTATTTTATTTATTATTAATATTATTATTATTATTTGCATCAAGATTACTCCTCTGGGATATTACTGTTATAGCCACATCAAATATCTTCAATTTTACTTGTATATAAAATAACAATAATAAAATTTTAAAGAATTTTAGTTATTTTTACTTTTTTAAAAATTATGGTGTATGAATCTTTTTAAATTTATATACACTCAAGACATTATCTCAAAACATTATGACCAGCTGTCAATAATAAGTTGGTCCACCTTTGGCGCGCGACACAGCTTCAACCCGCCTTGGCATGGATTAATACCACCACTTAATACCAGTTAAATACCACTTCCACCTGATCACGTGCCTTCCACGTCATCCAGGCGAGTTCATTGCAAAATGTAGGGGTGGTCATAATGTTTTGCTCTTGAGTGTATATGAATCACAGAATTTCTCAAAATTGAAATATATATATACACGCACTACTGTATCCGAAAAATTAAGACCAGTTTTTAATTTAAAATTCCCGGGGTTTATGTAATTTCAATTTTTTTTTTTTTTTAAGTTGCTGTCCTTGACATCTGTGTGAAATTTGACGACAAAATATTCATTAGTGTTTGAGTTACGCTTCTCTAAATTAATTGAGCAAAAAACTTTCATTAAATTTTGTTTGTGGAAATGTGTAGAACGTTGCAGAAAGCATTCGGTGAACATTACTATATCGGAAGCATTCCTATATCGGATGTTTAGAAGTGGTATAAACAGTTCAAAGAAGGCAGACAACACGTTGAAAATGAAGAACTCTCTGGTCGACCATCAACCTCAACCGACGAAGCTAAGGTTCAAAAATTAAAGATTTGTTGTTGCAAAGTCGATTTACAATTAGAAACCTTACTGATAATGTTGGAATTTCAAAAGGATCGGCCAATTCAATTTTGTGCCTCAAACGTGTCGAATCTTGATTGGTACCGAAAAGACTGAATGCGGAAGATCACACTACATTGATTTTTTTGTGCCTTTTTCGAAGAAAATGAAATGCCATATCATTCCACAACCATCGTATTCCCACCGTGCGACTTCTGGCTATTAACTAAAGTCAAAAGACCACTTTGGGGATACCGTTTTGAGGCGATTGAAGAGATTCAACGTGAATCGCCGTGCGCTTTGAAGGCCATACATTGAGGAATGGTAAATATTCTGGAATAAGTGCATTGTTTCCAAAGTTTCGAACTACTCTTCAAAGTGCAATGGCTTCACAAATTTGGCACCCAAATAAGTTTCCAAAGTTTGATATTGTTGTGAAGACCCCACATTTCGATTTCAAGGATTTCTCCATATAATAAGCAAATGCATAATTATAATAATATTGCATAATAAATAATTTAAAAATTCTACTGGAAGACATTACTCTTTTACCATCATTCGTAGATTAACTGTTCGTGATACACAGTAAAGTCTACCGATTAACAACGGCACTAAAAACCCAATTAATTAATTTAAAGAATGATGGTTTGTCTCTTCAAATGATAATCTGTTTCTTATACCACTTGTTTCCTTTTATGAGTAAGGAACAAAATCTACTGCTTTATGTACTTTATGCATAATAAAGGTAGACATTACTCTGTCATCATCATTCGTAGATTAACTATTCGTGGTATACAGTAACTATTCGTAAGGCTTTTTATTTCTGTTGCTAAATGAATGCTGTTGTTGTTGTTAATCGGTATACAGTAAAGGCTACCGATTAGCAACAGAAATAAAAATCCAGTAAATTAATTTAAAGAATGATGGTTTGTCTCTTCAAATGATAATCCCTTTCTTACACCACTTGTTTCCTTTAACGAGTAAGGCTCATAATCTACTGCTTTATGCGATAAACCATCAATAGCATTCTGAGACCCCTCTTTCTTCTAAGACAGCATACTAGGAAAAAGGAAGTAAAAAATACTTACGCTGAATTCTAATGTGCTATTTATTATTTCTTGTATTGATAAATTTCTCCCATTTTTTATCTTTCTCATCCTGTATCGCAAATTAAACAACAAAAGAAGACGACCTCGGAAGGAAAAAAAAAGAGAAACGCAATAAAAGAAATGATTGATCAAAACAGCGAAAAGTCAAAACTCTTCGTCAAATTTTTTTTTCATCCTGGCTGCAGATGAAAAAAAAGGGGGTGGTTCAGTGAGGAGAGGAGTGTTGCAATAAATCATTCTCAGAGAAGGAGTCCGGAATTTTCTCGCCGTCCGCTCACTTGGCCACTCGAAGAGACCGCGAGAATTAGTTTTCGAAAAACATCAATATCTGCTAAATTTCTTTTTTCTCGGGTGTGTGAGAGGAGAGAGAGCATCCATCAACGTCATCAACATTTTGTCGCCAACTCGCCTTTGATGTGAATTTTTTGGTTTTTATGCAAAATGGAGACTTGCTTAGATGTTGTAGTGTGAAACATTCATTTTGTATGCGAATCGTTAGAAGTTTTTTGTGGGAGGATTTATATCATATTAAGGATAAAATGTTGGTGACAGGTGACATAACGTGTTTAATCCCTCAAGGGTAAGGAATCAGCTGATTTATGAGGAAGAAGATAAATGCATTCCTTTGGAGATCTTTTCTTGTAAAGTGATACTTATTCGCTGACCTAATGGAAAGAAACTCAGTTGGAATAGATAAAGTTAGACATGGAGATTTGTTACTCAATTTTTTTGTCTTTTATTGCCATATAAAATCTTCAGAGTAGAACAAGTATTAATTAATGGTAGGGCAACATGTAGGAGTTAATATCATTTCTTCTTGGCCAAGAAAAATATGTTTTTAAACTGTCACATAATTTAATTGCACTGAGAATCTTCAATTCTCTTCTTATTATTCAGTTATAGTCGCCTTTTTTTTTTTTTTGTCTATACATGTTTGCAAATTACAAACAATTTTTAAACTCAAATTGGTGTTTATAAAATGTAGAAAAGGCATTATATTTGAACTTTTAACTGATTTCCTTAATTTTATTTATAATTTCATCATATTACTTTTGTTTTAGTTCATTGATAAGAAAAGTCAAACTTATTAATACTTACAAAGAATCAAAATACAGTAAAAACATAAAATTACATAACAAAAATTTAAAAAAAAATTAACATAAAATTTAAAATAAATTTTATTGTTGAATTATTTATTATTTATTATTTTTATACAAAACATAAAAATGACAATTTTTGTTTTTCATTTGGATAAATTGAGATAAAACAGCATTAGCGAGCATACATCTCAAAGCACCTAGTTAAGTCAAATCAAGTAATTTTTTTTGAAGTTATGAAGGAATTATTTTCTAAATCGCATTCAGGCAATATTTTATCAGTAAATCTGGCAGCTCTTTTGAATTTTGAGAATTTGATGACAGCACAAAATTAGCAGAAATTTAAATTTTTAAAAGTTTTTAAAGCAGAAATTTACATCATATAACATAAAACGATAAGTTATGTAAATTTTTGCAAAACCTCTCACTTTGCTACTTGCAACGACCATGGATATTGGTTTTTGAAAGGCATAAATTCAAAAACTAATATCCGTATTCAATCTTAAGATAAAAACTAATTCATTAACATACTGCCGACAACTTTTTCACCAAATTTAGAATGCAGGGTTATGTAAAAACCATGCATGATTGGATACTTAAAATATTTGGGTTGGATATTTGGATCTTTAGGACTTAACCGAATAAAAATACGAAAACATTGATAAATGACATTGCTGAAAATATTTGAGATTATTGTAAATAGTTGATATTTGTCTTCTTAAATTAAAAATTTAAAAAGAGTAATCATTATTTGTACAATTGAAAAAAATATAAGAAAATTTTAATTAAAATTTAAAATGGGCGGCATAAAGTTAGGCAAAATTGTAAGCTTTAAATATTACTACTAAATATAATACACTATAGTATAGTTCTATTAAATATAATACAACAAAAGAAATTTTGTGACAATTTGAAGTTAAAATATTTATAGGGTTATTTTTTCATTATTCATTTACTATTGTAGGTATTATATCTCAGAGTAGAATTAGATTTACTAACCAAACTTGGTAAATATACACAAAAATATTTAGAGTCGAAAGTTTTAAAAGATTATTCTTAGAAATTTCATTGCATCTTCTTAGAAAATTGCATCTAAGGACATGAAAAAAATTATTTTGTCCTCAATTAAATTTATCTTTCCTTTTCCTCTGTTGTATAAGAGTGACTCTCAAAAATTAATTTTCAGAAAATGTAATTTTTCTTCTTGTGCGTAGGCTCTCATAAATCTCGTCAAACTTTTGTCATAAGTTTATTTTATGTTTACATCTATTAAATTTTTTATATTCACATGAAAACCCAAAATAAATAGAAATTCGCATAAAAACTATTTTATGTTCATTTGTTTGGATGAACATAAAATTGTTTTTATGTGCATCATAAGGAAAAGTTTTTAAGGAGAAATTATATCAAATTTGACTTAAATTGTTGATGATTGGTGTCTTTAAAAAGTAAATGTTTGGTTGATTAAGAATAAATTATTTATGAAGAAGGGAACAAAATGTCATGCAAATTTTTGTGAAAATTATTTTTATTTACGAGCTTTATGCAAATAGAAAATTGTTCATATTATACAAATTCAGAATAGAATTTTTTTTACAAATGTCGATTATTTTTTTTCAGTAAACTTATTGCTGTATTATATAAAAAATAAATGTTTCTATTAATTCAAAAATGAAGTTAAAAAATTGATTAAAATTAAAGTCCAAGATGATAAATTATGATGAATGATGAATTAAATGATGAATGATGAATAAATAAGAAATTCTCTGAAGGTCCATCTATGAGTTTAAGGTTTGTTTGATATAGACAATACTAATTTTTTTAAAATTTATACAGACTTTGATTTTGTATTTATACTATTTTTTGATTAAAGAAACGGATAACAATTTACAAAATATAACTATTTCAAACGTAAAGTTATATTTTATAAATTTTTAAAAAGAAAAGATAGATACAAAGATATTTAATATATAACTCAATAGTATATTTTATATCCTCTACATTTACATTTAAAATTTATATGTATTATATGTATAAACGATAACTGTAATTGTAATCTCAGGAAGTATCTTGTAATTTCAGGATGGATAATTGGCAATTACCACTGATTTCTTGAAGAAATACAAAAGTTAGAAATAATCACTAAATTTGAATATTAAAATCATATATTTACTTTTGTAGAATGTGGGGCCTGATGGCCGAATGGCTACCGCTCTGGCGTTCGGTACCATAGGTATCGGGTTCAAATCCCGGCTTTGCCCATGGGTGTTGTAGTGGTTCGGAATCCACTTTAAGCCGTAGGGTCCGCTCCATAACAGGATCGTAGCGCTGCGGGGGCATTGTTACTCCGTGGCTTACCATCAAGTTACACGCGCCTCCTGGGTAATGCAAAGTGAGTAACATCAGCGCATCCCTTATGGCGAAAGATCACGGTCTATTTGCCAGCTGCATTAGAAGAAAAAAAAATTTTGTAGAATTTAATTTGTCTTTATGACGCTTGATGGCATAGCCTCAAAGATATTTCAGATATAAAAAATATAAATTGTAATTAGTATCAAAGGTATTTTTAGAGCAGATACTTAATGGCATGAAAAATAGCATTATTGTTTCATGCTATACATTCGGTAGCGACTTTTGTTATAGTGCCTGAATTGGTTAAGTGAAACATGCATTCTATAAATTGTGAGATTAATTGTTGCATATTGAATACTTCGGCTACAAACGTCATAGTTAATTAGGAAATATTGTTTTATATATTTTTAAAATTTTATACAAGTCTAGTTATGAAATAAAGCAATAACTCTACTTCAGAAATTGACGTGGGCTCATCAATCACTATTTCTAAGTCCATATAAAAAATTCATATGTTTTTTTAATTTAAATATCTAAAATTAATTTAGAATTTTCTTATCAAAAGATAAATTTTACATACTTTACGAAAGGTACAGGAGATAGACCTTTGTAGAAATAGAAATGATTCGTATGAAAATGATAGAGCACATAAGTGGTATAATAGTGCACATAAGTATAAGTGGAAAAAGTAAAAACTGCAAACTTTTAGTTATAGTTTAAATTATAAAAATACAACTATTAAATAATCTAATGTTAACTATTTAGATTTCTCTTACAAAAATGGTGTAGACTTTATGGAAAATATAGAAAGTAAGGAATTTTTAAAAGGAGGAAATGGTAGTGTGCAAGTGGTTTCGTATTCGTGGTTTAGCATTCGTATCCCAATGGTAGTGTGCAAGTGGACGAGGGTTCAATTCTCACAGATATGTTGGCAATAATTTTGCTTTAAGAAACGAGTTGGTTCCGTGAAGATTGTGAAAATATCTTCCAATGGCATTATGGTAAAGATTCATAAATATGAAGGATACTCTTACTGGCCGGAGTTTTACAATATAAAAATTTATCAGATATGATATTGGAAATCATTGAGCAGATTTTTATAGTGGATAATGACTTGTAAATTGTTCCAATTAAATTATCATCTAATTAAATAATAAATGGACTTGTAATAAAATAATTATGTAATTGCTTTTCTAATAATCGTTTATTAGAATCATTAAAGCCCAAATTGATTGATAGACAGAGGAAAATCATTCATATCATACTATTATTTAAACCACTTATAATTACTATGTTACAAAAAAAAGAAGGAAACATCAACAAACGTCACACTGAATATTCATCTTTCTACAGTAGGTTCTTCATTAAAAGTTATCAATAAAAATTACCGAATTCTATTTAAAGCTAAACATTGGTAAATTTTATTTAATTCACCATTTGTTAAAAAAAAAATAAACAATTTCTAACACAAAAGTAGAACAACTATGTTCTTCAATTTATTTCGAATGCTTTTATTTCTCAAATAATAAAATTCTTGTGATTTTACAAGCTGATGAATTAGCCTAATAAAAATTATCTTACCAGGGTTTCCCTGATATGCAAATGTGAGATAATTATATTGAAATGTTTTCTTGGAACGTTTTAGTTTTTATTTTACTATAACTGCATTCGTTTTGTAAGTCCGTAAAGTAAGGATAAAGTCCAATCTGCTATAAATCTGAAGTATCAATTGCAAATGATAAAAATTAAGTGCAGAGCTATAATAAATAAGACTGTAAAAGAAATCTCTTAAGTAAAGAAATTATTTTATTTTGCTTAAGACATGTTCCCTCTAGTAAGTTTTAAAATTCTTTTTAGAATGAAATCTTATTTCATTTTTAAGTAAACGAATTTCATTTCAGACAAACGTTCTTTCTGCATGGCCTTCATATCTGATTGTTCTTGATGCATTCGAACCAGATGTTGGAACCATCCATTTAGTGTTATGATTGCCTCCGATTGTCATAAAACACCATCGCACTTTGAGAATATTCTGCTGCGAGAAGAACATTTTTACAATAACATATGGGCAAAAGCAGAAGTGCCTTCGAAAATGCGTTGCCTAATAGGTCCCATTGTTCGACGGATATTCTGTTGTTAAAACCCATCTGGAATAGAGAATAGGAACCATTTCTTTTTGTTCCCTTGTGTTCAATTTTTATATGACCGAATTAGAATTGATGGATCAGGGAAGTAAGACTGGATCACTGAGCATGGCTAAGATTGGAAACAGTCAAGTAGCAGTCGTATTAATAGTAAAAGAAAATAATTTATCACAATAAATGAAACCATATAAAAATAAACTAATACTAATTATGAAATTTAAATAAATATTTATATAATTATAAAAAAAGATATCCTCGAGTATATGGTGATCTGCAGTGGGCAAATTCGTATTTTAATTATGAAATATTATATAGCATTTAGATATGGAAACAAGCTAAATAATCTTGAAGTGAGTCATTTAAAATACATCTTACATGTTTTGCAACATCTTAAAGATTTGTAAACAATGAAAGTCTTAATATCTATGAGAGTTTCAGATAAGTTGATATATAGATTCACTTTAAACGTTAGATCTCGGTCTAATATGACTATAGAATGTAAGGCTGACAACCCTAACCCGTAAAAAAAAAACCTCTATCAGAAATGTTAGCGGTTTGTAAAGAAAGCTATCTTTGAACTAGAAAATTGACCAGAAAAAGGTTAGCTATATATTTTTTTCCTTCTGGACATATATTTCTCTGAAATACTGCAGGGTGCAATGAGAAATCTTTATGGGGCACCCTTTAATAACCACTGTTCTATGTAGTGGTTATTACCACTCCTCTAGATAATATGTCGAATGTTGTGTTCTAAATTGATGTAACTTGATTGGGGGCATGACAAGGAACAATATCGTTCCTGTATACGTAAGGTATATGCATATTTAAATCTGTAAGATAGATAAATCATATGTGAGATTTGTAGGAGCCTCCTGTTCCTCCAGATAGTATTCCAGGTAGTTGTGGAATTAGTGGAGATTTTTTGGGAACTATTGAAAGTTCATGCATCTTTCTAATGCACATTTAATCGCAAAATTTTTAATGAGGTTTTCCGAAACATTCCGTCCCCTTTAGTTGCTATTCATGGTAGTATTTGCAGAACAGGAAGAACTTTGTTTGAATTCTTACAAGAGGCAACGAAAAGCTGTTGTCTACGGAGGTATACACTTCTAAATCAGTAGAACTGATAAATTATACTTGAAATTAGAAGGACAAGCACCTTACTACAAATACTACTTCTTGGGATTGTTTGTTGAACTGTCTGCGATTGGCTATACACTTAAAACAGAAAATCAGAAAATTTATCGAGAACATTTCAAAGATTAACTATTCTCTTAACTATAACATTCCTTAACTAATTCTTTAACTTAACACTCCATATTTGTGATGGACATTGTATATTGTTTTTATATTGTCATGCATATTATTATTTGTTTCAGAAGTATATTGAAATTGCTTTCACCAAGTATTAGCAATTCCGCATCAAAGTGGTGTTTTTATTGTAAAGAAAATAGTTTATTGTTTAGTGGGATTCATAAGACATATCGATCTTTCATCACGTGGGCAAGTGGAACTTACGCAGCCAGAATTCAAGAGGCTGAGCTTTTAATCCATTGGATTTATAATTGTAGTAACTGCTTTCATACGATCACATACTGATTTTCATACTGCTTTGAGATGACGATTTTGACAAGCATCTTGTACCAATAGTCAGGCTGCCTGGTGGGAATTTTCCGGGTTTACATCCACACGACGCGAAAATGCTAAATAGTTATACCTAAAAGATCTTCCATGAAGTCAGTGTTCTTTTCTCATTACCAGTCGATGAGTTATTTGTGCAAAGCATGTGACCCACTTATGTTAAAAAAAAAAAGTTTAAATATAAATTTCCTGCAATGAAATAAAAATACTATAAAAAAAAAAAACTGATAATTCTTAAATTGAATAGATTTATTGTTACCATTGATTTTGAATTTAATTTGAAAGTTTTTTTCACCCCAAGCATGCGCAGATAATCGCATTTTACTTTCCGTACCAACGATTCCTGTGACAGCCGTCCCGTCATTTCCAGAAAAGAGGGTGGGAAAGAGTCAGGCGAAAAAAGTACCCTTTTTGAATTTGGGATGAGATAAAAGGATTCCACTTTTTTTACCCCGTTCTTCAGCGTCAACAGGAGCGATGGAGCCTCTTGAGTTCTCGCTTAAGAGGACCGTCCTCACAAGTGTCCTTCTTCTCTTTTTTTTTTTACTTCCTTTTTGTCACGAAGGAAATCGGATCTCTTTGAGAGCGGAACAAAGGTATTCAAATTACTCTCCTATTACGGGATGGAAGAGGTAAAGGAGGTAAAAAGGTTTAAAAGGATGGAAAGGGGGGGTGTTCTTGATGAGTAAGAATTTCCTGAATTTTGTATTTCCCATTCTTTGAGGGTTGAGAAATTGTCACCAAGATGAAATGTCAGAGATGTGGTGGAGGGCCTTTAAAGGAAAAAAGTGGTAATCTTGCTGACAGGGAACTTTTTCGAGCCTTGCCTCTTACATTTTATTGGAAGGGGAAGGAGTGGTTAATGCTTGAAGAAATTGTATTCGCCGATAAGGGGGGGACAGGGTTTTTGTAAAAGCGGATTGCAATTGTTTGAGGCCTGAAATGCTGAATTTTTGAATTATTTATTATTCATTCATGTATTAAATACTCAAATCTAGAAGTTTTCAGAAAAAGTGCTGTTACAAAGATAAAATTTGTCCGAATGAAACATGCTCTAAGAATAGTTTTTCAATTTATTCTATTACTTTAATGAAATTTACAGTGACATCAGTTACAGTTAGAGTTTCATGTCACTTACAGTGATCAAGATTTTCCTGTTTTGAATCGGGGTTGCATTTGTCACTCAAGTTTATTTCCATGCATTATTTTTTTTTTTTCAAAATTGGTTTTCTTATAGATAATGCCTAACACGCTTGATATTTATACATGCTGTTGACTTAATAATAGAATTAGTTTGCCAATTTTTCGAGCTGGAGGGGTCTAATGGAAAAGAGTTTTGATTTTTTGAAAGTATGTAAAAATAAATGATTTGAAATATTTTTAAATATAAAACACAATAAAAATATTTTTAATGTGTAGAACAGGGAGAGTGCAGTTTAAAATCAGACAAGTTTAGTTGAACCGAGGCTTTCATATCCCTGCCGGTGATTGGCTTCATAAATTTGTTAATCAGAAACAATTTTCATCTATACTTGTATGACGTGTTTTACCATATCATCGCCATCATTAAGTTTACATTATACATTATAAATACATTAATTATAATGTAGAATGCAATTAATTTATGTATATTAATTTATTATAAATTATTAGACATTAAATATAATACACCTGATAACAACACTTAAGCAAAATATTGACCAGGGCTTGTTACGATCAGCACAATTAACACCCAATTCAATAGCGAGGGGGTTCGTATGCAAATATCGGTAACAAGACATCACAGATTATGAGGGGGGGCAACTGAACATGTTTCTGTCAGAGTTCGCAACACAATATTACAATTGGAAATAAGATGATGGTTTCTATTAAATGTATTCTCTTTCACTTCAAGTAACTTCTTAAGTGCAATATGGCTAGTAGAAATCATCTAGATTAATTTACAAATGATAGGGCCATCCAGGATAGGGGAAGTAGTGCTACAAGCATAGCCCAAATTCTCAAATAGGAAAGAGCGTCATTTCAAGGAATTGAAAAGATTTAACCTCATGATTCAGCTATAAGAAAGATTCGTGGAAATCGATCAAGAAAAAATGTCATTAGAGGACAGATATACCGTCCTGCGAGGGAAAAGGATAGATGCCATCATTGAGTAACATTGCTCCTGGTGAAAGCTTTATTATTTATTGAGAATTAGTCTTCATTAAAATAGATTTTCCGTCTGCCGTCCAAAACGATACATGCCATTGACAGATGAAAATTGGAGGGAATGTTTAGACTGATGTAATGAATACAAAGACTGGACATCACACCAACGGAATAGCGTCTTCTTTACTAATTAGGGTCGTACCAGCATCCTATGTGATTTCTGACACCATTTGATACAGGGAAAGGTAGGGACGCGATTTTATCACGTTAAAGTTAGAAAAAGCCGTGGTCGCGTGAGGATGCACTATGATTAACGAGTTAATTGAATTTCAAATTTTCAACAAAAGCACTATTACTGAAAATCACCATAATCCTTACTCTCATACGTCTGTTCCGAGGTGAAATTAATACAGACTTATTTTTATACACAATAGGACAAATCGAAGCCGTGATATTCAGGACACCTAGAAAGCAAAAATGTCACTATAATGGAATAGTCAACGTAGCCACTGATTGAAATACCGCAGAACATAATGGGATGCTTTGGGAAAACGCACTACGTTATGATTATATGCTCCAGAGAATACCTAATCACATAAACGGAATCTCATTAGAGAATAATCACTCATACCTCGCTGTTGGAAATCTATTTGAAGATTGAGAGAAAAAGAGAACAAAAAATCAAACATTGCAGTTAAAGAAAAGGACAAATGCTTTAACAAAGGACCTGTTTGTTGTTCTCCTTCTGAATCAGACAAGCATTTATACTAAGTCTACTTTTTCTATAAAGCTTGCGTATTTTTGTTTTATTCCATACCGTGCGTATTAAATACATTATTGCATTAGTATGATTTTCTCATATGTGCAAAATATTGCAATCTGGTTTTTATGTCTCTCAGATGAATTGTTTTGTGGAGTTTCTGCAAATGAGCAGTTGTTTCTAAAATGATGAACGCCAGTGAATCAATATTAGAAACCGTAAAAGAATTCAGGAATTTTTACGGAAGTATTTCTGCCATAAAGGTTTTCATACAAAGTATCACCAGAAAATTGAAACATAATATAGCTAAACATGAATAAACCACAGCAAATGTATTGTTGTAAACAAAGTATAAGCAACATTGAGATAAAATAAATTATATTTCTAGTTCCATGCAAAGCTTAGAAATACGAAAAGAATATCCCTGTAGTATAAATGGAAAAATCGGTAGTAGTTGTCTTTTCAAATAAACAAGGCACCCAAACTATAAAACCTTAATTTCAATGAAACAACTTGAATACTTATTAATTTTCAACAATGAAATGATTAATGAAAAAGCACTGAAAACTAACGTGTGTCTATAGTTTATTATTCGAAAAATTACGGATATTGTTTTGAGACAACTAATATTGTTATGATTATTGAAACAAATACATTCCTGCCACAAGAATGAATAAGTGCAACCTTTTCTCTTACGTTTTTGAAACATGGGAAAGTAAAATGCATTTTAAAACATTTAATCATCGTTTACGCTAATGTAGGCATTCCATAATCTATTATCATCTGCTAATTGTACATTGTAATGGATGTGTGATCTCCCTGATGTATCCAGTGAAGCCTGGAAATATTTTCTCTCCGAATTCCTGCAGTTTGTCAACTTTCTCAGTTGATTTATAAACTTCTGTTACATCAGGTAATGGTCTAATAAATTTTATTACTGTATGTTTTTACTTTTCTACAAAAACTTAAAAGGGTAACTGCAAAATCGTTTTACCCAATAACTGTCACTTAAAAATGAATAGGGTTATTATATCTTTATGAATTACTATTGTCACTAAATTAAAATAATTCTTATGAGGATTAAATAAATATAATAAAGTAATTTATAAAAATTTTTGAACAAATCTAAAAGACATAAAAGGAAATATTTAAAATCACCTATTTTTTATGCAGTTAATAAAACATAAAAAAGAAGTGAAATTGAGAATTTTTAGGAGAAAAAAATATGCAAAAGTAAATAGGATATTAAGTTTCGTCATTTACATTTTATTATACTTATTTTTTTTCCTTTATTACAAATGGAAAACATCAATAGAAGAGCAAGAAGCCATTATTTTATCCAGTAAATTAAGTAATAAGTGGAATATTCCTGTGTCCAAAAAGGAAGACCAGTTTTCAATTTAAAATTCCCAAAGTTTATAGAATTTCAATTTTTTTTTTAAGGTTGCTGACAATATCCTTGACATCTGTGAGAAATTTGACGTCAAAATATTCATTAGTATTTGAGTTAAGTTTGGCTTTGTGAGACGCTAAAACTGATTCCGGCGATTTTTGAAATGTCTGAACTAATTGAGCAAAGAACTTGCATTCAATTTTGTTTGAGTGAACGTATAGAATGTTGCAGAAGTCATTCGGTGAACATTCCCATATTGGAAAGAAATGCTTACAAGGTGTATGAAGAGTTCAAAGAAAGCAGAGAACGCGTTGAAGAGAAAGAGATCTCTGGTCGGCCATTAATCTCAACCGACGAAGCTCACGTCCAAAAATTAAAGATTTGGTGCTTATAAACTCTCGATTTACAATTAGAGACCTTGCTGATGAGGTTGGAATTTCAAAAGGATCGATCAATTCCATTTGGGTCACAAACGCGTCAAATCACGATTTGTACCGAAAACACTGAATGCGCCCGCTCACACTGCATTCACGCTTTGTGACTGTTTCGCCAAAAATGAAATCCGTATCGTTCCACAACCACCGTATTCATACCGTGCGACTTCTGGCTATTCCCTAAACTCAAAAGACCACTCCGGGGATACCGTTGTGAGTCTACTGAAGAGATTCAACTTGAATCGCCGCGCGCTTTGAAGGCTATCCCTGCCGATGACATTTTAGCATGCAATGAGGATTGGAAAAAAAGGTGGCATAAGTGCATTGTGTCTGGAGGATTACTTTGAAGGCGATGAAATAAATTTGGAAGAATGAATAAAGAGTTTTTGAAAAAAATTAATTGCTTTTACTTTTTCGGCACAGTAGTGTCTGTCCCATTTAGTACCGGGGAACATTAATGTAAGAAAATCAGGGTAATGTAATGTTCTACAATAGGGAGAACATTAATGTAACAAAATTATGTGTGTATCGGTTTTTCATATTTTTAAAAAGGCAAATAATATTCTTTAATAACATACGACCTAATATTTATTCAATGGTCTTTATACTTGTTAAAAATAATTCTTATAAAATATCGAAAAAAAAATTATTTACTGAAATACCAGCTTTTCATCCTACTTTCATTATTCTTTAATAATATTATTCTGAAGTACTAAAGAGATTTTTAAAAATGTGATAACCGACAATAAATATTTAATTACACTTATTTAACTTTGTGGTTAAACCAGGACTAATGATGGCTTGAACAAACTTGTTTCAAGAGTGTGTTTTTGAACATATATTATATTTGCCTTAAAAAGTTTTGCAAATAAATAGATTTTCTAAAGTATATACAATAGAACTAATTACCATCGCCTTAAAAAATTTACCACATTTTTTTAAAAAATATTTGTGCAACAATTTCGATAAAGCAGACAACATTTACAAACAAAAAAATAAACAAAATCTATATTTGCATAAATTGAAATAAACTCAATTTAATAATCATTAGACACCAAGAATTGGATGGAAGTTGTGATGTTAAAAGTGATCCTGATTAATTCGTAAAACGGAAGGATCTTCGAAAGTATCCATAGCTTTCAATCCTCATAAGAATTTATTAAGAATCACATATTAAAATGGAACACTCAGTATATTTATTTTCGGAGAAATATTTTTCAGTATGGTGCTAAATGCTTTGAGATGTATTTTTCCTACGAGAAGAGATATAGCATTTCGGTTTCAATGGAAAGGAATGTATATTCTTTAACAAGTGCATAATAACAAACTATCACTCAAATCTGACAGCAGATAAACAATGTCGTGGATATTTATATTACGTACAATTAGTGTTTGTACTAGAGAAACTTCCTGTCACTCAAATCTGACAGCAGATAATCAGTGTCATGGATAATTATACTTAATGAAATTAGTGTTTGTCTGTTCGATCATCACAGACGTCTAAGCAATTACAGGTGGAATATGAAGTTGTTATATCACGAGTTGTTGCATCGTGATTGGTGACAGACCGTATATATATATATATATATATATATATATATTGAAGCCGTTGTATATCTAGTACAGGATGAGACGTTATAGGTATTTTTTACAACCTTGTGTTCCCCGAAAAGGAACTATTGGGCATATCCGCAGGAAATTGGATGGGCACAATAAGCATAATTCTGCGAGGTGATACTGACTTCCTCTACTTGCCCGTCATCGAACAGTGAAATAAAATAGTTGGTTTCAGTAGAATCTTTATGATTAAAATCTCCTTTCAGTTTCCATCTTTTTTTTTAAAAATCTCATACTTTCAAAATAAATATATTGAATGACTTATTAGTGACGCTCTTAAATGTATCTGTTCTTCTGCAGTGCTGAAGGTAGGAATATGTTGAATTTCAGGACCCTTGTTGCATTTTTACAGAAGCATTGTTGAATAACTTACATTAGATCATATTTCGATATGTTTTTGTGATAACCTTGAAACACTCTCCATCTTCAGTAATACCTCGATTCTGTTATCGCTTCTATTATATTCTTCAAAAGAATCTCCATGCAAAACGTTTTATGGATTTTCAAAGGCAATCCAAATAACAGCAGAATTTTTATTCGTATAAGTGGAAACAATGCTACAAAGGATATTTATTTCTCTGGCGAAAATCTTTATTCAACTGCAATAGCATTTGCGTGTAGCAAATAATTCTTTTGCGCACCACCTTTGAATTATATTGAATGTATATTAGGGCATTGAATTTTTTTTTGAATACAGGTTTTTATGATAAATTTGTAAGAGGAAACTTCCCGAAGTTATCCAAGAAGATTCTTGATGATTTTCTGATTTTAAAATCGTCTCTCTACTTCCATCGTCTTATTTATTTGAAATATTGATGATTTTAGCCGAATAGTTAATTTTAAGTTTTATATCATTGCTTGAGGAAATATTTTAAATATTCATCACATTGCTGACATCTTTTTTTTACAAAATATAAATAATAATATATTAAACTTCAAATAATATAATGTCATGCTCGACAAATAGCATATTTAAATATCATATATATTCTGCACATGGGTCTGAAGAACATTTTATTGTAAATCTACTTTTCCATGTTAAATTTGTAAGAATTAATTTATTATGAGACATTTGCATAGTTAGATAGTTTATAACATGAGTAAATTGAGTAATTTGTGTTTTTTTTTTCGTAGTAATAACAATATATTATATAACAATTATTTTCTGTGTTTTATTTTATATTTATATCTTTGGTGCAAACTTTAATAAAAATACAATCGGCCCTTTTTAATTCCACCATTCCGATAATAAAAAATCTCCAATAAAAGTAGCAGTTATATGAAATTCTTTAAAAGTAACTCATCAACATTTTAACTATGTGCACTGATTTGAAAGGGGCAAGAACTTTGATTTAAGACGGATTACAAACTTACACCATGCATCATAACATGTGCAAGGTATTATAATTTATATGGACCATTGTCATGCCTAATAAATGAGCACAGTGAACTAGATCCGACTGTTTTTCATTCCAGATGGTGCTTCACCTCACACGAATGACAAGTTACTGTCGCCTTCTGAGCAACTATAGCAGACATGGAAGGACTCCAAGAATACCCTATTTTATATCCAGTGATTTCTGGTATTATTAGCGGAAATACGTAGTAGTTACCATCACTGAAAGATGTCATACATCAAGAGATAGTAGTCATTCCTGTTGATAAGCTGTACCAAGCCACAAAGGGAATAATACTGCATCGGGAAATCAGTATTGGAATGCGCTAGTAAATATAATGAGTATTTGCAACTGTAATTCATGATAACATAAATGCCTCATTTTACAATTATTGCCTATCTTTGTCGTCTTTGCTGGAGCCGCTCTCTGTTGTCAAGATTTTTAACTATATTGCTTTCGTGTTATATAAAATCCCTTGGCAAAATGAATATTAATCTGCAAACAGCATGTTGATTCGATTTGCACTTTTACTTAATTGATTTTAAGAAATTAAATATTTATAGTATTTTATTTCCTTGCTGAAATTCGTAAAAAGGAATCAATGTTGTATAAATGATTTTATTTTTGTTATCCGTTCCGTTTTTTTAATTAACCAACTTATGTTTTTATGAATTATTCTATATCATCTTTTGCAACATAGGAAAAATGCATAGAGAGTTTACTATGCAAATTTTTCAGTTATTTTTCAGTTTATAACAAAAAAATAATAATTTATAGACTTAATGCTGAGATTTTTAAAACTTTTTTTTTTTAAAATTAAGATTCCCTCATGGCAACCTGTCCTGAGTAAAATATGACAAATCATTAGTAAAAGATAAAAATACATATAAATGTACCTGCATCATTGAACAAAATCCATCATTCATTTTTATTCATTTCATTAACCTTCCGTTAATAATTAATGTGATGGATGGGATACAAATCACTGCACCTTTTCTCAATTTGTGGAATCAAACTAATTAATGGCACTCTCATTTTCTTTCCCATACTTATTTTTATCCGATATTTATTCCTTATCTCAGAGACAGCCTAAATCCCAGCTTCACTCAAATACGTTGTCGAAAAGGAATTAAAATCATTTTAACTTTATCTCAAGGTCTTTCGCTCTAGTCTCTCCTTGCTTTTTAGTTTTATGCTGGTTCATGAAAATCAAACCACATCAAATATATTCACCATTTTTAAGCCAATTTTTACTGTTTTTATGTATATTTACCAATTTACTTTGTACAATTTTTATCATTTTTATATATATTTACCAATTTACTTTGTGTTTCGTCTCATTAGGATATGTGACTTGATCTTAATTATGATGATTTAATTAATTATGAAGGTTTTGCAATATTTTGCGGCACCCCTGTGAAGATGCCGGGACGGTTTATGAATCACTGACTTAATCTAGTACAATATGAATGTTTAAGTAATTCTCAAAAAAATATGACGGATTTTTCAACTTAAATCGTTTATAGTAATTAGTCTAATTCAAGGCATTTAATCATAGTAATTAACTTTTTATGAACTTACTTTACTTTTACGGTTTTTAATTTAGTATAAAAATGTACACGATATTTCATTTCCTTCATTAGATTCCTCTAAAAAATAAATACTTTATTAAAGTAAAATTCCTATTTTAAAAAGACGAATGTTTCTAAATTTAAAATAATATAATAAATAATAATATAATAAATAATAATATATAAATATAATATAAAAAAAATAATATGAGTAATTATAATATAAAAATATAATAATAATATAATAATAATATAATAAATTTTTTTAATTCCCAAATACAAAATGATATATATACAATAATATATATAAGTAATATTTTATATCCATACAGTATGCAACTGTAATACACTTTCAGGTGAAACATTGCAGGGATCTACTGCAGCACATTCAACTAAAGTAGCTGTCATCCCAGTGTCATCTGGGAATATTTTCTACAGAGAAGACTCTTTTAAACCCTGAATAGATATAGCGCTGAACTGTAAGATATATCAGGAGGGAAGTTTAATACAGGCAAAGCAAGTTTAACAGAATATTCATAAGAAATTTCTCGTAAATAAGTCAATGAATGAATATTTATATTTAATAAGTGCTTTTACAATCAATAACTGCTTAACTTGTTTAATTATTCTATTTTTTTGCGTAAAATACTTTTATTCTGTAAAATTATGCAGTAGATAACGTATACAAATTGGAAAACTAAAAATATCGCAACATTGACGAAATGATTTTGCTGTCTATCTTTATCGGAGTTATTAGAAATTTTTGAACAGCCAGAGTAAAGCAAGAGAACAAGAAAGTTTAGCCATTTCTCAATTGAACTTAAATGTAATTCTTTAATCTACCTTCAGTAGCAACAGTCATACTTGTCATCAGCTGTTTTGTTGCAGACTGTTATTTCAGAAAACAGGTACAGCCTGTTTTGACGCATCTCAATTCTTATGTTATCTAGATTTTGTGGCAAAATATTGCACTCCTTCTTCATCAGATCTTGTGGGGTTGGCATTAAACCATCTTACGGTAGAAAAAGGTCTAGATAAAATTTCTGGTAATTTAATATCGCATGGGCAATTTTAAACACACATGGACTTTACTATGAAAAATCTACTCATAATACATTATGCTGGCGTATATGAAGATGCATGTGTTAATGCACTGCTAACGTTTAACTAAAGTTGCTTTTAAAATTAAAAAATACCTTTTGATTTGCAAGAACATTTTCAAACATACTTATTTCGGAAAGCTGATGAAGAATCCCAACAGCTAGACAACCAACTGTATTCTGAAAAAAAGTAAAAAATTAAACATTTATGTATTCTAATTACTATCTTCTGATGCAATTTCTGTTTAATATTTGTTTAGATGTATGATCTCCTACTGATTGATTTCTTTATCTTGATTTATCCAACTATTGCTTGAACCAAGTAAACAAAGAAAGTTTCTTGCTTCTTCTAAACTAATTTCTAAGTTACATACGAAAAGAGAACCAAATTGACTTATTTGTCTACTATATATAAATTTGAAAAAAAACCCCTTTTTTTAAACGAACAAATTACTACAAATCATTTCATGTTTCAAAAAACAATAGCAATTGTCATTCATTGGGAAATAAACCATCAATATTTATTTAATATATTGGAATTCATTTGATGTTAAATTAAATACATTATCTCATATTTTGGTCACAGAACTGAAAGGAATAATAAAAGACAGTGATGATATATGCACAATATATTACATTTATTAAATGCAATATATTGTTATATATTTTTAAATTACATTTATTGTAAAATGTAATTTAAATTTTGCAATAGTGGTTGGAGTATTTTCTTCTATGTGAATTTGATAACTTAATTTTTATAAAATTCATTAAAATGTATGAAATCCTTAATTACTTAAGACTCTTGTACCCATATATATGCAATTTTTCTATTATTTTTGAAGTTTTGAGTTCTGAAACTCTGTCCCTTGCCAACTTTTTCAAAACTCAACTTGCTAACTTTAAATTTTAGAAAAAAAAACTCTTCTACAACATCGCCAGGTTTACACATCGTAATAATATAGAAGCTATTTGATTTCGGAATAAATTTTAATAAATATTCATAGGATTAAAATTATTTGAATAAATTACAAGTAAAGTGAGAAATATTTAAGAAATTCTAAAGAAATTTTTCAAATATGCTGCTGAAATATTAATAATAATTGTAATGAAATAAAAATGTAAGACAGTTTATTAAAATTTTGTGGCAGTAATAATTAATGTTCTTTAAAGTGTATTTAAGAATTCTTAGACTAATTTGCAATAATTAAATAGCAAACTTTAATTTCAAAACTGATTTTAATATGAATATTCTTTTAGTAAATTTTCTACAAAATATTACAGGTATACAAAGCCTTATGGAAATTTCCTCTGGCTATTTTTCTAATCCTTTTATGAGTGAAAAATTTATATATAGAAATACATTCACTATTCTACAATTTTATTTATACTTTCACCAACAAATTGTGCAAGGGCAAGTCTGAGAATTGCATAATTATACTTTGATTTTGTTTATCTACTATAGTCATTATTTTTTTCCTTTTAAACTGTCAAACTATTTTCATTGTGATTTTATAGATTTGATTCAAACTATTTTCATTCAGACGTAGTACTGCAAGTTTGACTACGACTTTAATAACAAAAAGAACTGCGTCACGATTTTTAAATGTCTTTCTGGTCAAAGACGCGTCTGTAGGAAAAATAAGTAATGGATGGCTAAGAAAAACTTCGCCAATGTATGACTGACATATCTTTTGAATTGTCTAAAATTTTATATAAATTATTTCCAATGACTCACTTAATTTTAATTATAATTAATATTTAATTCAATGCATGCAAATTACTGTAATATATAATATGGTAGACTATGCATAATGATAAAAACTCAACATAGACAATTTAAAATTAATAAATAATAAATAAATAATAATATAAAAATATAAAAAAATAAATAAAATAAAATAATAAATAATAAAATATAAAATAAAATTTTGATAAAATCGTAAACGTATTACAAGTTTTAAAATTATGGATATTAAGGCAATTAATTTTACTTTTTAAATCTGATTTAGTTAAAAGCGCTTCTAGAACCGTAGACTTAACAGTAACAGTAGACCCATAATGCTTAAAAAATGAATTTTATTTAATTTCATAAAATAATGAATAGATTGATATCAAATAATAAAATTGTTCCTTTTTGAATTTCAATTGCTTTTAAGAATAAAAATGATACAAATTGTAGAAAAAATTGCACTAGGTGTTTAAATAATAATGTAATAAAAATGAGGGAAACTATTTAAATATTTTAAAAACGATTTAATGAAAATTGCTTCTTAAAAAATGATGTAAGGATCCAAAATGTCTTAAAAACATATTTATTTGTTTTTAAGAATATAATGACACTAACTGGCGGTAAATTTTTTATGAGATCTCTAATTTGAGACACATGCAAATAAAGATATATTAAAAATAAAAGATAAGTCATCTACTTTCTTGTAACACAATTTTCTATGAAGACATAAAATCTTCCGACACCCAACAACTGTCCTGAACTGGTCACAACTATATTGCTTTAAAATGCTCTTCTACCAACTACTTTAATACCTTGTAAAAATCATCATTTACTTAAGGAAAATCAATTTTCTTTTATAAACTTCATTCATTAGTTGAAGAAGATGCAAAGTCCCCGATTTTTAAAAACCTGCTTCCAAGAGGCCATCATCGATTTCTCATCAACAATCATTTGCAGAGGGACTTAATATTCCTTGTTCTTTAATTGTCCGTGGCTTTAGCAAGGCTTAATGTTGTGCCGGAACACATCATTAGACCCTCGCTCCCAACCATTTTTAAGAGCATAATAAGTGCGAAACTTTCTTTCAGATTGGGATGGAAAATTTTAATTAGCATCGTAATGGTGCGGATAATAAATGAATTATGACAGCGCACGGAGCAGAAAACACACTGTTTCTTTGCTGTCTTTCAGCATTATTTAAAAGCTTACAATGCATATTAATTAGTTTTGGAGGCATGATTGGCGATGCTTTTGGTAATTTTTGTGTAAGAAATATCACGATCTTTAGACTTTTGGCTACTTTTTATCTGGGAAGCGTGTGAATAATTTTCATAATAAAGCGTTATTTGGCCGTAGCAGACTGCTGGATAGCGCGTCTGGCTTCTGAACTACAGAAGCTAGGTTTCAAAAATTTGACCATGTAAGCCCAATTGAAAGCGTCCATATCTGTTGATGCAGGAAAGTGGCATCTGTACAACATTGAATTAGCTGATATTCTAAAGCTAAATGATCTGAAATCATTGTGTCATTTGAAAACAATAATATAACATATTAGTAATTATGGAATAATAGTATGTTATCTTCACAAAAATATATGTTTTTAAATACATTCATTAAAATTTTTGTGTATGTACACATATCTGACAAATATTGTTTAGCATGCAAATGAAGTAGTTGTATTTATTAATTAAAAAAGCAAATCGACTTTTTTATTTGGTTTGTCTCTCTATGGTCATTTTGTGCACATTTGGGTTAAATAGACCGGGATCGACCGAATTGTTGGAGAAGAACATTTATCATGGCTATAGCTTTATTGATTCAGATAATATTGTTGAATCTATTTGAATTTTTTTAATTAGGTATGCAAATGCAAGACAGGGATTGCGATATATGAAATTAATTTTGTATGTATGAAATCAATTTTGCTAAATTAAATGGCGTTTTTCTACTAGAATGATTCTCATGAAAATATTTCATATTAATTTATAATTAGAACTTGCTAAGGAAATTATATGAAAAAACAAATTATCAAGTCTTTTCTAATTTATACATTTGAACTCAAGTTTGGGTTAAATAAAATGAATATGGGTTTTAAGCGTCAGGTAGATATTAAAATATTGATTGAATTACTTTCTATTAAAAATAAACGATTTAATTAAATATTTTTAATGTTTTCAGAAAAATAATTTTTTACAATTACACTAATAAAAAAAAAAAATGATAGGCATCCTTGAAATAACAGAAATCTCAACAACCTGATGTTAAAAATGATATTTTAGAGAAAAAAAAAACAATCAGTACTAGATGGATGATGAATCCTTTTTTGAGCTTTCACTTTGATATCATTACCATCATCATCATTCATGTCATCATTATTTGATTCACTTATACGAAAACCATGTTGATTCAAATGTGTCGTCAAATGTTAAATCATCGCCATGCAAATGGCTGGCAATGATTCAATTTGCCTGACAGAAGTTTTCCAGCTTTTCTTCTACACAAATGGGGAGAACGTTAACTTGTAAATGTTCCCTTGTTCATCATTCTCATATATCTGTCTGAAGTGATGTCTTAGTGTACAAATAGTGTGATTTAAGTGATGTCCTAATGTACAAATTTCAGTTTAGATCACACATTTGGTACGTTTTCAAAAATCGTCAAATTTAAAGACGCATCAGCATAAATGATTTTTTTCCTGATTATTAATTTCTATTCAGTCGATTGATTAGTTATTTCGAATTTTGTTTATTATCTCCTCTCCAGAAGAATTTCATCGCCAAAGATGTGTATTAAATTGCATCTCAAATCGATTTTAAACTCAATAATGGCTTTTATTGATAGTTAAATATATTGATTGTATGAAACTTTTGGTAAATCACTTCTTCCCCTTACTTCTTCAGCCAAACATCTGCAGAAAATCGGTCCGATGCTTCCAATCCATGAAGTACAGATACCCGATTCCCCGTGCAGAAATCCATCCGACACCATCCCGAGCAACCTCGCATTGTTTACGCATATGCATGAGGCGAAAGAAATCGGAAGTCATTACCATGCATTAAATCGACAAGCAAAGGTGTCTCGCATATCTCAGGATGGCTAAGACACGCGATCCCGCAAACACTAAACACGCACTCCTCCCTGACAAAGAGCTCCGGAACACGCGACGGAAGATTACGCCGACTGAAAACTGCTGCCTTCCTCGGGCCCCGGGTGATTAGATATTCAGCCGAAGGAGTGCCACAGATGCCGCATTCGTTCTTAATTACAAAGGACTCTGATTATGCAAGGAGTCGCTGTGGGTGGCTTCTTCCGTGATCATGTCGTCTTTGGAAGTGCACAGTAATCAGTACTAGGTGGATTTCTCGGTGGATGGAGGATTGTAGTCTACTACAATCCTCCATCCCAAGAGAGATGACTCAGAGACTGTGAACCCAAACTTGTTTTTCTCACATAATACTTGATCATTATTTTCATTTGCATGTACCTTCTCTTCTCTCATAACCCCTTTGTTATTGTTAGGTTCTTAAAAGCAAATCAATCAAAGAATTCACATGGTGACATGTGTACGCCTTTATTTTTAATTTACAAATGTATTCACATTTATTGAAATAACAACCTAATATTAAAAAAAAAGCATTATAATAATTTTCAACCACATAAACATATAATGAAAGTTTTCAACAATTATTCAATTTAATTACCGTGATCAGTTTTTGGAAGAATTATTCAATTTGATTAGGTGAAGTTTACAACACTTATTCAACTTGATTAGGAAGTTTATAACACTTATTCAACGATTAGGAAGTTTAAAATAATTATTCTTTTGATTAGGAAGTTTACAACGATTATTAAACGTGATTAGGAAGTTTACAACGATTATTAAACGTGATTAGGAAGTTTACAAAAAACGATTATTAAACGTGATTAGGAAGTTTACAACGATTATTAAACGTGATTATGAAGTTTACAACAATTATTAGGAAGTTTACAAAGATTATTGAACTTAATTAGGAAGTTTACAACACTTATTCAACTTGATTAGGAAGTTTACAATAATAATTCTTTTGATTAGGAAGTTTACAACGATTATTAAACGTGATTATGAAGTTTACAACGATTATTACAACAATTATTAGGAAGTTTACAACGATTATTTAACTTAATTAGGAAGTTTATAACACTTATTCAACGATTAGGAAGTTTAAAATAATTATTCCTTTTGATTAAGAAGTTTACAACGATTATTAAACTTGATTAGGAAGTTTACAACCATCGATGCTGGAAACTCTAAAACCCTTCGAGATATTTCTGGAATTACTAGAGATGAAAGAAAAATAAAAGAGATGACGTATGATTGGTAGTGGATGGAACTCGTGATAGCTAATGATAAATCAATTACTAGGTTTATGAATATTATTTCCTTTATTTTCTTTTATGTGCTTTCCGCCATAACAAACATTATTTCACGTTCTCTTACTGATCCACCACGTAAATCCAGGTTGATAATAATTGTAGTATAAAAGATGTCTTCAGCCATGTGTTTCCGGAACCCTTGGGTCTTTGTAGGGTTTACTAAAGGATACCGTCGGCTTAGACGAAAAAAATCATTATTTTCACTTACCTCTGATATATTATAAGTATGGCAGAAATCAACAATAATATAGTATTAGCTATCTGTGATTACCAATAAAATTAATATATTGTTTCCAACGCATCTAATTTTCATTCAAGGTTAACAGCAAATATTCGCATGGTACATTATGTTTTTAATGTTCCTTTTGAAAAATCTCGTAGTTTATAATGCTTTCTATTATTATTGCTTCTAAATCTAAATTGCTTCTGTATTGAGTTTTGTTTCCTCGATTATTTTTAATGTAACTAGTTATTTAAACTAGTATTATTTGCTTGTAATTAGTATTATTTAAAGAGTTGGATGCGGGGCTTGCATGTTACATGGAAAATTGATCCATGGAACGAAAAATGCTAAAAGTTCCTAATGCAAAGAGTTTCATAAAAGTCTTTAAATTCTATCTTGATAGATTATGTTGCTTAAGAAATACAAGCAAACATCTTGATTCATATAGATTCATATACAGCGAAGAATTTCATAAAAGGTTTTAGATCCTATCTCGATAAGCTATGTTGCTTAATAAGTACAAACAAATATCTTGATTAATATATAATAAACAAATATCTTGATTAATAAGATATATATATATAATAAAGAGCTTTGATAAAAAATCTTTAAATCCTACCTTGATAAGCTATGTTGCTTAAGAAATACAAATATCTTGATTCATACATATATACCTGTAATTTCGTGTGTATACAATATAAAAATAACTATATCGGAAAATCAGGGAGCGTTCGAAAATGAAACAAAATCTGATAAGTGATAATCTATTGGATCAAATGATTCCATAAAGTATATTTATTAACAAAATATGTTTATGTAGCATCAAATTATCCTTTATTGTATGAAATACAAAATATAAATTGTAAAACATGTTACAGATAAATTACAACACATGATACTTATTGGCCACCTTGCATTAACGACTGCCATGCTGTGTTATGTGTTTACAGTGCTATTATTGAGTAATCTTTTTCTTTTAAAACCCTTTTTATTGTATGCTTTCAATGCCGATCCTAGAACAGTTTTCCAGTTTCGTACAAAGCAGGTACGTTTTAGCCTTTAAAGAATCAAACAACCTTCTCTTGAAAGGACCAAGACTTTTATCAAAATCGAATAAAGCAGTTTTCACTGCTCGTTCCATCACCCGGAAAACTTCCGGAGAAAACAGCCTATAAAACTGGAAAACTCCTGCGATAACCATATCCCTAATTGCTGCCTCTGATGCAGCAGAACAGCAGAAATCGTCTCCTGCCATTGAAGAACGTGCGATCAGAAAAAGCAGATATATGATCTGAAGAACCGAAAATGTGAAATGCGTGCGTTTAATCTTTCGAAGTAGATTCGCTTTTCTCACGTTTCGGGAATGGGGGACTGTTAAAAGTTCACGGAAAAACCCCGGAGGCCCCTAACTGTAACTGTGTTCTCGAAAAAACTTTGTGAAGTCTTTTCCTTTCGTAGATGCGTGGTCTAAAAATTAAAATTGATGACCATAAAAGTCCACCGCTTTTTTTTCTTCTGCAGAAGGAAAAGTTTTTAAAGTTTTAAGCAAAATTATAAATTCTTAATGACTGTCGTTGCTGTATAATAGATAATGCTTAAATAGCAATGTTTTTAATTCACCACACAGATTCTAAAATGTCTTCAACGCATTAATCATAATTATCTTTTTGTTTTCATTTTAAAAAAGATCTTTGGCACGGCATTAAGGAAAAAAATACTAATGAATCATGTATTGCAGTATCCCTTGTAGTTTTTTATTTATAACATTGTGCTTCTCTACATAAGGGAGAAAAATAATAATTTGCTATAGTTGTACGTTCATGTCAAGAGAAACTATAATTAGCATGAAAATAACTATATTTAGTACGAAAATAACCACCTGGATAATTAGTATCACAATAAAATAACTCAAAATTAACCATCTGGATATTTAAACCTTAAAATGATATGTTACTATAAATAATAAATCAATGGATCGACATCACTTCCCTAAGCAAATCCATTGATTGATTTATGTTTAGAAGTGACGTTTGCTTCAATATAATTTAGTGCTGTATGTTTATAAATGATTTCCTTTACCTTTTAATTAAAATGAAAATTAAATAGATGGCTACTGTAAGCTTATTGTTTAGTTTTTTTTATTACTAATCCCATCACTATATTTAATAACCATGGTAATGTTAGTACATTAATATCAATAGTAATGCAAATTATATAAAAATATTTATTTTCTATTTAAGATTACTATTTGAAGTACATAATAATATTCAAAATGAACGGCATGAGACAAAGATATTAATATTTAAACAATGGATCAACATCATTTTCATACCTAAGTATATTGATATTTTCTTCAATATTATCTAGATGGATATTTTTTTTAATAAAAATTCCATCGCCATTTAAAATAAATTAAATAAGTCCATATTATTTGAAGTTTGTAATGTTACATTAGACTTTTTGCAATATTTGTGTAACAGATCAAATATCAAGAGGTAATGTTGATTTAGGAGGCCTGATGGCCGAGTGTCTGGCACGTTTTCGGGCTCTAGTACCGGCGGCGTCGTGGATGTTTGTAGTGGTTCAGAATCCATCTTAAATCGTAGGTCCCAGTCTAATATGACTGTAGGGAGTATTGTTGACAACCCTATATCGTAAAAAGAAAACATCTCCTGCCTCGAAATCTACCAGTAGACAGACAGCCTTGGCCCATCACGGCTGTTGATCTAAAGAAGAAAGTAGGTATGTTGATTTATGTTTGTAAAATACCACCAATAGTTTAACCATAGTTTTTTGCATGCTCAAAACAGACCACTTGGATGTTTAAGACCCTTAGACGGTGTGTCTTAAATACAAACGGACTATCTAGCAAGAGGTTAAAATCTACTGATATCTATGCATTTAATCTCCAGTTCTGAAAAGAGAAAATAAATTTAATATTAAACTGCCTGGTGGTGGTTTGTTTCGTATTCTGGCACATAACAAGTAAAAAATAATATTTTTAAAGATACTGCTCTCCATCTATCAATCGTTCATGATATGAGTAGAATCCATGATGGACATACTTATTGGTTTACGGATTGCATTCACTACGATAACTCTTATAAACAGGGTGATTGAACGGTCAGGGCGCAAATTTTAAGGGAGGATACATACATTTTTTGTATATGAATTTATGGTTGGTAGTGACACATTGAGGCCCGAAAAAAAGAGACTTGAAAAAAGAACCATTGTTTATTTACAACAGGATAGCAAAATGATTCTTCGATTCAATAATTACAAGAAATGCTCAAAACTGCGATCACCAACAGTCATACATGCTTGGTAGCGTCGAAGGAGTGATTAGCGAACAGTTCCAAAGATGCTTTGCATTTCGCGCAGGTTTGCAGTCGCAACGAATAAGCGAACAAAGAGTCCCTCAAATGAGTTTATTGGAGTCTCGTAAGTGAAGACACACAGTTGCAAAGACAGAGTAGGAATGTAATAGTGCTAGTATCGAAGTTACCAGCAAGAAGGCTTCAAACTCGTCATATGATGGGTATCAATTAGATCATTGTTCATGGCCATTGCAAGAAATTTATTTGAAAGTTTTTGGGGCTTAGCGGGTCATTTCCAACCATATATTCCCATAAAAATTTATGTTTTAGTAAGCTGTACCATCCCTCAGAGTTTGTCTCATGGCAGTTAAATCGCCCTGTATAGCTCAGTAATGCAGTGAAAAAAATTAAAACGGATGACAGTTTAAGCTGTCCAATTTTTTCCCGTGGACACGAATGTAGGTGATGAGTTGAGTGTTAAGCAAATTATAAATTGTTAATAACCATCGTTGACTGAATGATAAACGATGAAAGATGGGTGCAAATGTTTTACTTTCAGATTTCCCACGCAAGGCTCAAGACTGTCTGGTACATTGCTAACTATCATCGCGAGCGTTTTTTTTTTTTTTAAAGAGCATAGCAGTCACGACATGGAGCAAAAGAATACTAATGAGTAAAAAGTGTTAAATGTCCGTGTGGAATTAAGAAATTAAGCAATTTGCTGATGAACTTTCAACAAAGAAAGGAAATTTATAACTGTAAATAAGCTAAGAATAAATTTTTATGCAGTTTAGTCATATTTATATTACTTGTAATGTTACACGCCATCTTATGATAATGTTTACAAATGATATGAAGAATTTCTATTGTATCGAATATAGAGACTAAATCAAAAAGTTGGTGAAATATTTTATGATATGATATTCAATGCAATATAATAAAAAAGGTGGAGTTTTTGTGTAAAAAAAGAAAAAGAAAAATTTTTATTAAAGGGGGCCTGATGGCCGAGTAACAAGCCCTCTGGCGCTCGGTGCCACAGGTTTCATGTTCATGTCCCGGCGGTGCCATGGATGCTTGTAGTGGTTCGGAATCCCCTTTAAGCTGTAGGTCCCAGTCTTATTTGAACGTGGACGTTGAGAATAGAGCTGACAATCTTAAACCGTAAAAAAGAAAATATCTACTTTCAACAAATCTTACAAGTTATTTTATGGCCTGGTGGATAAGTGTCTGGGGTCTCGATGTCACAGGTATCAGGTTCAAGTCCCGGAGGGGCCCAGAATGTTTGTAGCGGTTTGGAATACACATTAAACTGTCTACTATACTGTAGAGCGATACTGTATCCACCTGTCTACTATAATTGTACAGCGTTTGTCGTAGTGCTGACAATCCTATCCCATGAAAAAGAAAACATTCCAGTCTCAAAATCTGCCAGTAGGCAGACGGCTCTTGACCAGCCATAGGTAGGGCCTAAGAAGATAAAGTTATTTTGTATTAAGATTAAGGATTTTTAAACATTCATGCTTAGTTTGAAATTATCACAATTTTTTTAAATATAATTTGGCTGTAAGGGCGGACATAATGTGATGCTGAAACTGAACTAGTTAGTGTTAATAGTACAATATAAATGTTTTCACTCAATAAGCTATAACATTGTTTTACAACTATGAAACTCAAATGGTTATCCCCACCAGTTGAAACCAGTTTGCGATATACATTCTACGTACATTTAGAAGCCAGCGAGAAGACAGCCTTGGCCCACCAAGAGGCTGTTGCCCCCTTCCCCCTGATGATAAGAATTATTAAAACTGATGTTCCATTTAATACAAAGAAGCACAGATTTAATTTTTCTAGAAGCTATTTTATCGCCTGCTGGCTAAGTGTCTGGCGCTCGATGTCACAGGTTTCAGGTTCAAGTCAAGGAGTCCCAAGTCTTAGTTGTCAAAGTTGTTTCAGAATTTTTCTGCTACAATCCTGATAGATCATTACTCTGAATTCAGTAATCAAATGCACAAAAAGAACTATAAATTACGTTACGAGTATTGAATATTATAAATTACGAAAATGACAAAAATTTGTAACCACTTCGCTATCTAGAAGAGATAGAGTGAAAACGATCAATGCTGACACAATTACAAAATATAATTGATAGTTATTTTCTCGACAAACCACCCATAGTGCGTTGAAACGTAGACGATCAGGTCACTTTAAATAAGATTAGAAAGGATGAAAATTCTTATTGGAGGAGCTTTAAACTTAAATAGTGCGATAATCTTCGCCTCTTTCAGCAACTGAATAAATTAAATATTATAAGCATAAAATATATTTAAAGTAAAATTATTCTTAAAATTAAAAATTCTTCTTTATCCTAAAGAATAAAATGTTAAATTATTCTGATTATTAAAACATTAAAATCAGTAAAATAGCCCTTATTTGAACAAATACATTACAATTGATGGAGCTTAAAATACAAGAGTTAAAAAAGCTATTAGATAAATTTGTTTTTCATTAAAAGGTAAAAACTAATAAAATATTATGCATATATATACTATATTACATGATTAAAAACGCAAAATTTATTTAATAAGGCATGTTTAAATAATTTAAAAAAAAAGATATATAATGCTTAATTAATTATCTTCTTACCCTTAATATATACAATATTTTATTTCTCTGGAAATTTTAGATAATTTAAACCTGTTCATTACATCAAATTATTATCGTTCGTCTGATGAAACCCGAAATCATTATTCTATGTTGCTAGAATTGCTAAAAATATGATCTCCAAATATTTTCATTTTGATCTAAACATATTTTTTCTTCTATAATAAATAAAATATGCTTGCTTTACTTTTTGAAACACCATTATAATAAAACAGGTCCATGACTTTAAAAAAATATTGTACCTTTATTCTCTAGAGCTATTATTCTCCTATCTTTTCTTTTTTATGAGATAATGTATCCATCCTCGCTCATTTACGAGCCTAATAACGCGAAATCTCTCCGCTTCATAAATTAGTTCCGAGCCACAGCTCCGTCTTGGACATATCAGGAACAATCTCGGATGAAGAACACGATCGTTCGAATTATTCTACGACCACCCTGCCGTCTCCCCTGTGTATGCTTTTTTTTTTATGCTCCGTATCGTCTGCGTGATTTGTTGTTGCCATCTAAAACCGTCGAAGGCATATTTCATGTGTAACAATGCAAGTTGGCTTGCATTGCATACGACTGTGTAGGGAAAAAAAAACATAACTTTTCTAAAAGGGATAGGGACAGAATGTAAAGAAGCTAGTTGTAGAAGGATGAATTGAGAAAATTTTTTTGAAATTATGAATAATTTTTTTTTGTGTTTGTTATGTTTTACCCCTCTGTTACTAACACAAATGGTCGCTAAGTATCTCACTACATAAATATTCCACTATTAATGGAAAACATTGTTACTAATTTTTGTTTCATAAATAATGGAATACTTTTAATATTAATGTAGATAATGAATATTTTTATATAGTTTCCGTTGTTGTTTTTTATTATTACACAGGTTTTCCCTTTGTTATATTAGTATTTTCCTTTCTACCATTGTTATTTTATATTGTTACTTTATTATTTTATAATATTCCATTGTTAATAGAAAGTTTTTGTTTTAAAAACTATTGAAATATTATAAAAAATTTCGTTTTTGTTATGTTTTTATTCATTTGTTTGTTACTTATGGGCAATCTTTTCAATCACAAATAATCACAAAGTGTTCTGCAGATACAAAATATTTCCATTGTTACTAAATGGTCGTTTAAAGTTAATAACGGAAAAAAAAAGGAAGCTAATTAGAATGTTGCCATCATAATGCAATTAAATAAATTACATTAATTTTATTTTTGTATTTGTTAAAAGTCTTTATAATCGCAATATTTCATTAATATGTAGAAGATGCAAAAATGGATTTGTTTTCATTTGCTTATGTTTTTAGACATATTGTGCTTAAATGAACAAATAATAATAAAATGAACAACTAAATTTTTTGTAATTTAAAACAATAAAATCAGTAAAATAACTTTTGGAACAAACACATTACAGTTGTTCGTGTTCAAAATACATGAATTAAAATCTGCTAGATAAATTTGTTTTTCATTAAAATGTAAAAGCTAATAAGTTGTTAAACATACATGATTAAAAATGCAAAAGTAATTTAATAAGGCATGGCATAATTAAGGCAATTATTTAAAAGGAGACATATTGCGTAATTATTTTTCTTCTGATCTTTAATAAACTCATGTTTGTGAAAATTGCAACACCATGAAGGACTTACGCGAGTGAGCTAAAATTTTCAGGAAATGCAAATTACCTCATGATATGCAAATGATTAGAATTTCAAATCCGTAGCACTTGCGTACGCTGAGCAGCGCCCTCTGAACGGCGGATGGATCCGAATAAATAGACGGCTGTAGCGAGGCGTGTATGGTTATCGGTGGTTATCTGCTAGTGGTAAACGTTAGCTCAATCGTTACTTATGCCTCTTCGACGAAAGAGAGCGAGATTTGAACAATTTACAGAGTTTGAACGGGGGAGAATCATCGGCCTTCGTGAAGCTGAATTGTCTTATCGTGCAGTAGCCGCTCGTGTGCAGCGTAACAGCAGCACAGTGATGCGCCTTTTGGAAGCAGTGGACAGACGAGTGTCGGACAACTCGGAAATCCGGGAGTGGACCCCGAAATGTGACGTCAGCTCGCGATGATAGACACCTGGTCCGCATGGCGCTGACGGACCGTACAGCTTCCTCTAGACAATTGGCAGCACAGTGGTTAATAGCTACAGGTGTTTCATTGTGTGCTTCATCAATTCGTAGACGTCTGCTGCAGCGTGGACTGCGCGCAAGGACTTCTTTATACAGGATCCCTCTCACGCTAAGCCATCGCCGCCTGCGGCTATAATGGGCCGCTCAGCATAGATTGGCATGATTGGCAGCATGTCGTGCATTATCGAACGCCACAGTGGACGAACACCCGGAGTTATGGTCTGGGGTGAAATAGCATATCATGGACGATCTCAATTGCTAAGAATTGTGGGCAATCTGAACAGCAACCGGTACATCAGTGAAGTTCTACAGCCCCAAGCTGTTCCCTTCCTTCAAAGCTTACCAGGCGCTGTATTTCAACAGGACAATGCCCGCCCTCATATCGCTAGGACTGTTCAATCCATCTTTGCAACACGGCAGGTACAGTTTCCTTCTTGGCCTGCGTATTCCCGGATATGTCGCCGATTGAACATGTGTGGGATTTCGTTGGTCGGCGTCTCGCTCGTGATCCTCGTCCTGTTGCTTCTGCAGACGAACTTTGGGTGCGCATACAAACAATATGGAATGCTCTTCCTCAGGCAAACATTCAAAATTTGTTTGACTCCATGCTACGTCGTGTAGCAGAACTTATTGCGGCGCGTGGGGGCTACACAAAATACTGATTCCGATCTCTTATTATTGTTTGTTTGCTTTGAACATTTAATCATTTATTTGTACCACTACCACTCAACTGTGTATTAAATTTCATTCAATTATGGCGATTCCTTCATGGTGTTGCAATTTTCACAAACATGAGTTTATATATTATATTTTTATTTCTCTGGAGAGTTTAGATAATTTAAGCATGTTCAATATATTAAATTATTATTCGTTTCTATGATGAAACCTGAAATCATTACTGCTTTAATTGATAAAAATAAGATGTCCAATTATATTCATTTGGATCTAAAAATATGTTTCTGCCTATAATAAATAAAACCCCGCTTGCTTTATATTTTCAAACACCATTATAATAAAACAGGTGCATGCAAAAATATTGTACCTTTATCCTGTAGAGCTATTCTTCTCCTATCTTTTCTTTTTATGAGATAATGTATCCATCCTCGCTCATTTACGACCCTAATAACGCGAAATCTCTCCGCTTCATAAATTAGTTCCGAGCCATTGCTCTGTCTCGGACATATCAGGAACAATCTGGGATGAAGACCACGATAGTTCGAATTATTCTACGATCCTGCCGTCTCCCATGTGTATGTTTTTTTTATGCTCCGTAACGTCTGCATGATTTGTTGTTGCCATCTAAAACCGTCGAAGGCATATTCCATAAGAATGCAAGTTGGCTCGCATTGCATTCGTCTATGTAGGGAAAAAGCAACTTTTAAAAAGTTATAGGGACAGAATGTAAAGAGGCTAGTTGCGAAAGGATGAATTGAGAATATTTTTCTGGAATAATGGAGGATTTTTTTGTGTGTTATGTTTTAGTCCTCCGTTACTAGCAATAACTTTCAATAACAAATGGTCGCTAAGTTATCTTGCTACAAAAACATTATTGCTAATTTTTGTTTCATAAATAATGGAACATTATTAATATTAATTGGAATAATGAATAAGTTTATATTATTGTTGTTTTTCATTGTTTCATAGGTTTTATTATTGTTCTATTGCTATTTTCCTTTCAGTCATTGTTATATTTTTATTTTATAATACTCCATTGGTAAAAGAAAGTTTTTGTTATAAAGTTTATAACATTTATTAATAAATGTAGTCAAATTTTAAATCAATCTAAATTGATATTCTAATCTTAATTATTTATATAGATTATGTGTTAAATTAAATGTATTTATTAAATTGTGGTTAAAAGTATTTTAAAACATCATAGTTAAGAAGAAAACGGAAATCCTTTACTGCCATTGCCAAAAACTTAAAGAAATTCCATTAAAACTTAGAAAGGGCCATTACATAACCTCCAAATGGGAACTCCCAATAAATTGCCTTAATACCGCCTTCTTTTCTAAAACTCTCCTGAAAGAAAAGAGAGAAATCTGCATCCGATAGCGGCCATATTGCTGGGCGTGTTTCCCTTCAGATTAATATGTCTAATTTTGAGCTGCGAAATTTAATCCAAACAAACTTCATTTACATTTTACGAAGAACGAAGCGCACCCAGAGGTAAAAGGGTTCCGCAGGAACAGGTTGGGTTCAAACAACGTAATGAGACGCCATTGTTCACTTTTGCATTTTAATTTCTTATGTGTGGACTGAAATGGTTTAATATTTTGGTTGCGTGCGAGCGTTTACGTAGATGGTTTGGTTTAGACTACACAAAAAAATTATAAAAGCTGAAAATAGAAGAGACATGAAGGTGAGATTTTACGAAAAATAAAATATGTTAAAGCTATTTTGGGAAATAACACTTAGCTGGGAAATAACTCATATATATATATATTGAAAGTTTAGTTTTTTTTTTTTTTTAATTTAAATTTGCTTAAAAATTTTTTTGAAGTAATGTATATTACAAAATTGTTTTACACAGCAAAGAAAAATTTCTTTGTATTTTATCGTTGACGATATTTTCTGTAAAGAACATAACTTTAGAAACGTTACTAATTTTTAATGAAAATGTTATATTGTATCATTTTTTTTTTTTAACGAGAAGAATTTTGGCAGGATTGGTGATGCTTTTGTAATTTCTGGTGTAAGAAATATCTTTAGATTTTTGTTTACTTTTTATCCGAGAACCTTGTGAATAAATTTCATAACAAAACGTTATTTGGCCGTAGCAGACTGCTGCACAGTACATCTAGTTTCTGAACGATAGAAGCTAAGTTCTGAAAATTTTGACAAACGAAGCCAAATTGAAAGCTTTCTTTTCTGTTGATGCACAGCATCTGTTCTACTTTTATCATCTGGTATTGTAAAGATAAATGTTCTTAAATGAAAGTTGTAATGCTGTCAGTTTGTTGATGCAGATGGATCTTCGTATGGTTTAATTTAGAGACAGGTTTCAAAAACACAGTTTTATTTGCAAGCTTGTAAACACGACAAAATCACCACAATTAACTACAAACAATATTTAGCACACAACATGCAACACATTTAAAGACATTTACATTTATGGAAAGATTTCACTTTTAAGCTGAAAATCCTCTTATTTCCTCTCGGGATGAGATATTGTAACTAACGGCAACGCCGGTGGCGCCCTACGTCCTCTTGATGCCCACTGATAATTTTTTTCTTCAACGCCAAAAGGGGCGTTATTTTAGTACATAAGAATAAACTTGGTTGATTAGGAGGAAGCATGTGACATTTGAAAACAATAGTAATGATAATATAGTAGTATATTATCTTCCAATTTTTCGTTTTTAAAAATGCTTTTATTAAAATTATGTTGTTTCTTATCACACTTGGTAGCCAGCAGCATCTGGACCAAATACAAGAACCCGTGTGGCCTCATGGAAGGAGAGAAAGGTGGTACAGTCTCTGTTGTGATAGAGCACCAGTTGGTAGAAGTTTGTATTGGCTCCGTAACACTGAGTTTTTACGAGGAAGAGTTGACAGCCATACGCCCAACAGTCATATTAGACCGGAACCTACGGCATAAAGGGGATTTCGAACCACTACAAACATCCATGGTACCTTCGGGTCTCGAACCCGAACCTGGGACATCGAGTTCGAGAGTGCTAGTCACTCCGCCATCAGGATCTTGTTAAATTGTTTGTGCATATATATACACATATCTGAGCCATCTTGTTGCAGCATGCCTAATTGGCATGAAAAAGGAAGCAATTTGCCATTATTGATTAAAAAACAAATCGAATTTGTAGAGAATGACACTTATCATGGGCATAACTCATTGATTCAAACAGTATTGTTGAATTTCCTTGATTTTTTTAATAAAAAAAGTGCACAAGTGTTAGACATTGTTTTTCTTTAAATCCTCTTAGCAGCCACTGCGAAGAATGTGTTCGTAGGTGTCACGTATCGATGATGGATGTGATGATGGATGTGAGCTTTGGCGCTGGATGTGGATTTATAGTGGTTTTTTATACATTTTAAACAGTAGGTCTCGGTCTAATATGATTGTAGAGCTTTGTCAGTAGGGCTGGAAATCCTGCCTTGTAAAATGAAAATATCACCTGTTTCGGAATCTGTTGGTAGATAGACGTCCATTATGCAACATGGATTGTAGTGCCAGAAAGGTAGTTAGATTTTATTTGTCCCCAATTATCTGATATTTTTTAGAAATGCGATAATATCTTTATATATGAAATCGATTCTGCTAAATTTAATGGCGTTTTTTTTACTAGAATGATTCGCATGAATATATTTAATATTAATTTATAATTAGACAATGCTAAGTAAAAGGTATGAAAAAAAATAAATTATTAAGTTTGTTTTCTATTTAAAATTTTGAATTCAAGTATGGGTTAAATAAAATGGGCATGAATTAAGTTAGGTTATACAAACAGTGAGATATAAAAATATTGATCGAAGTTCTTTCTATTAAAAATGATGTTTAATTTAAATATTTTTAATGTGTTCAAAAAATAATTTTTGAATATGGGGAGAAAGTTAACCGTAAGTATTTTCTCGAAAGGCCACATCCTCCACATACAGCATTCACAACATATCCTAACATAAAATTGTATGATTGTGGGTTAAAATCACAGATTCTTACAGAATTACAGAATTTTTCTGATTATTAATTTCTAATTGATAAATTATTATGGTCGATTATGTTTAGTCTGATTATTTACCAATTGGACGATTGGTTAGCTTTTTCGAATTTTGTGCAAGATATTCAAAAGAATTTCATTGCCAAAGTTACATATTAAATTACATCCCCAACTAATTTTTAACATGATAATGATTTTTATTGATGTTGTCAATATATTGATTGAATGAGCCCTTTGGTGAATCATTTCTTCTAATTACTTCTTCATCCGATCGTCTGCACAAAATCGGTCCAATGATTCCGATCCACACAGATACCCAATTCCACAGTGCAGAAATCCTTCCGACACTATCCCGAGCAACCTCGCATTGTTTACGCATATATTAGGTGTGAGGCGAGAGAGAGAGAGAGAGCATCAGAAGTCATTACCATGCATTAAATCGACAAGAAAGGCGTCTCGCATACTATCTTTGGATGGCTGCGACACGCGATCCCGCATGCACGAAAACCGCATCCCTTCCTGACAAAGAGCTCCGGAACACGCGACGGAAAATTATGTCGACTGAAAACTGCTGAGTTCCTCTGGCGCCAGGCGATTAGATATTCGGTCGAAGGAGTGCCACAGATGCCGCATACGCTTAATTACAAAGGACTCTGATTATGCAGGGGAGTCGCTGTGGGTGGCTTCTTCCGTGAACATGTCCCCCGCTCTCTCTCTGGAAGCGCACACTAACCTGTAGGTGGATTTCTCGGTGGATGGAAGATTGCAGTTGCGACTGTGTAACCCAAAATTCTTTTCTCTTATAACCTTTGATAATTATTTTCATTTGCGTGCACCCTCTCTTATCTCATAATCACTTTGTTTTCGTTGGGTTCCTAAGTTAGTTAGCGTGTCAATCAAAGGATTCATATTGATGACATTTGTATGTTTTATTTTTTAATTATACCTTAATCAAATTTATTGAAAAGCAAACTTAATAATAAAAAAAAGTAATAATAGTATACTACATATACATTGATGAAAGTTTACAACAAATATTCAATTTATTGAGGAAATTTACAACAATTTTTCAACTTGATTAGAAAGTTTACAACTATTATTCAGCTGGATTAGAAATTTACGTCAATACCGAAAGCTCGATAACCATTCGAGATATTTCAAAAAATTATTAGAGATAAAAAAAAATAAAAATGAGATTAGTGATTAATGGAACAAGTGATGGTCAAACTATAAATCAATTACTAGGTTTATGGATATTATTTCCTTGATTTTCGTTTCTGTGCTTTCTGCCTTAAGAAATATTATTTTTAAATACCCCAACTTATCCACCGTGTAATCCTAGATTGGGAACCATGGTAGTGTAACACATGTCTTTAACCATGGGTTTCAGGAACTTTTGGGTCTCTGCGGGCTTTGTTTAGTGAGACTATCGATTTAGACGAAAATAATTCATTTTTATCACTTACATGTCATTTATTATAAGGATGCAAGAAATCTATCATAATGGTATTAGCTGTATCTGTGATTACCAATAAAATTAATATATTGTTTACAGCACGATTACTTTTTATTTAAGGTTAACAAAAAAAATAGCAATGGCATACTATGCTTTTGTAATGCTATTTTTAAGCATCCTGTAGTTTATAATGTATTAGATTATGTATTGCTTCTAAAATTATAACTATTTATGTGTCAAGTTTTATTTTTTTTCTTAATTATTTAGTGTAACTAGTTATTTAAACTAGTATTATTTGCTTGTAATAATATTATTTAAGGAGTTGGATGCGGGCTTGTGTTTTTTACATGAAAATTAATCCTATTGATCCAATAGGATCTGAATGATTCTATTGGAAATTGATTCAATTGATATTAAAAGGTTAAAAGCTCCTATATTAAAGTTATCCTGGTAGTGGCTTGGATGTTTGTGAGTGGTTCGGAATCCACTTCAAACTGTAGGTCCTGATCTGTTTAAACCACGTGTGCACAAGATGACCGTAGATCGACAAACCAAACCAAACGTATATTAATTAGTTTCATAAAAGACTGTAAATAGTACCTAGATAAGCTATGTTGCTTAAAAATACAGAATATATGGAAACATATATATACATATATATACATATATATATCTTAGCTAATCATTTCCATAAAGTATTTCAATGAACAAAATATGTTTGTTTTACACATAAAATTATTCTTTTATTGTGTCATATATATAGCGCGTAAACTATAACACATTATACAGAAATATTGTGACCACCTTGTATTAACGTCTATTATACTGTGTTGTTTGTTTACAATGCTATTATTGAGAAATGTTCTTTTTTTTTTACAAGCCTTTTATTGTATCCTTTCAGTGGCGATTCAGGAACTGCTTCCCAGGTTCGCATAAAGCAGGTATGTTTTCACCTTTAAATAAATCAAACAACCTTCTCTTTGAAAGGCCTTTTTCCGAGCCTTTTTCCAAAGTCAAATAAACCAGTTTTCACTACTCGTTCCATCACCGAAGCCAACAGCCTATAAAACGGAAAAACTCCGGCGATAACCATTTCCCTAATTGCTGCCTCTGATGCAGCAGAGCAGCAGAAATCGGTTCCTGCCATGGAAGGACGTGCGATCAAAAACGGCCAGAAAAAAAAGCAGATCTTTGATCTGAAGGACCGAAAATGTGGAATGCGTGCATTTAATCTTTCAAAGTAGATTCTCTTTTCTCACGTTTCGGGAATGGGGGACTGTTAACGGTTCACGGAAAACCCCCGGAGGCCCGTAACTGTAACTGTGTTCGCGAAAGAAACTTTGTGAAGCCTTTTTCTTTCGTAGATGCGTGGTCTCAAAAATTAAAATTAATGACCATGAAGTCCTCCGTTTTTTTAATTCTGCACAAGTAAAAGTTTTTAAAAAGTTTTAAGCAAAATTATAAATTCTTCATGACCGTCGTTGCTGTATAATAGACAATGCTTAAATAACAATGTTTTTAATTCACACACACATGATTCTAAAATGTCTTGAACGCATCAATCATAAATGCCTTTTTGTTTTCATTTTAAAAGAGATCTTTGACACGGCATCAGGGAAAAGAATATTGATGAATTATGTACTGTAGTGTCCCGTGAGGTTTTTATGCATAACTTGTTTTTCTCTACATAAGTGAGAGAATATAATACACTCATGTCCATAAATTAAGGATAATTCAGAATCACGCAGAAATTGAACTCTAAAATAAAAATTTCACCTGTAGAATTATCACACACATCTTGAAGAAGAATATGCAAATTACAGGAAACCACCAGATGGCGCGGATAGTACGTCACAATGACGAGAGTGTCAGAGAGGGTATATAAGGAATGGTGGCAAAGAAGTAAAATTGTTCACAAGCGCTTTAAAAGCCTTTCAGTGCAATAACCGCATAATTATGGCACAAAGGAAGCATTTGGATGATTTTTTACGTGGTAGAATTATCGGACTACTGGAATGTGGACGTACCCATCTGGAAGTATCCGAGGAACTTGGAATCGCCCAGAGTGTCATCTCCAGGCTTTGGCAACGATTCCAAGATGATGGTAATGTGAGTAGATGTTACAGCACAGGTCGTCCCCCGAGTTACAACGCCGAATGAGGACCGGGATTTAGCAGTTACTGCCAAAAGAAACAGACGGAGCATAGCATCAGACCTGTTTCGTCAGATCTTTTCAGCTACCGGTGCGACAGTTTCAAGACAGACCGTGTACAGACGCTTAGGGCACATTGGTTATATGCTCGTAGATGCCTGTCACTGTCGCAACATTTGGCACCCGGCTTGCTCATGTGCCATGGATATTTGTAGTGGTTCACCTTAAACCATATGTCCCCCTGCATTTAATATGACTGTGTCATAGCGTTGGCTGTATTTCTGGGATGACAACGCCCGTCTCACCGTGCAAACATTGAAAAATCTCCCTGGACTTGAATCGAGATTGGTATATGGCTGTGATAAAGGAACTAATTGCTTGAGTAAAAAATTGCAGTTTAACTATATATATTTTAGACATACTCCTTATTAAACATCCTACTAACCATGTTATACTGTTTTGAAAAATGGTCACATCGATAAAATGTCAAATTTTTTCTCATTTTGTTTAATAAATAATTCCAATTTGTTTTGCTTCTGTCTCTTTCTTTTTTTGCCTGATTGGTCGATTATTAAAATTTAGCATGAAAGTAGTCTGATTATTTATAATTGGTCGATTGATTAGGTTTTTTCGTTTGCAATTTTCTGCATTATCTCCAAAAAAGAATTTCATCAGCATGTCAAAGTTGTGTATTAAATTCCATCCTAAACTGATTTTTAACTTGATAATCACTTTTATTAATGCAAGACAGTCAATTATTTTTACATCGTACTATGTTGATTAAATGAACCCAATTCTTGATGAACCACTTCTTCGTTGGCTGTATCCTCGATCATCTGCTGCAGAATCGGTCCAATATGTTTCAATCCATAAAGCACAGACACCACGATTCATGGCATTTTTGCAGAAATCCTTAGGATATTTTTCTAATTTAGACCTTTGATCCAAACATGAGCAACCTTTCGCATTATTTACGCATATGAATGAGGCGACATTCTCATCATGAGAGAGAGAGAACATCGGATATATTTGCTAGTTTTGATGGTCACCATGCATTAAATCGGCAATTGCAAAGGCGTCTCGCATATCCATCCAAACTGATTTTTAACTTGATAATGGTTGATTAAATGAACCTTTTTTGATGAACACACGCGATCCTTAAAGCAAACACGAAACATGCATTCCTTCCCGACAAAGAGCTCGGAACACGCGACGGAAGAAGCACGCGTCGACTTGAAAACTACTGCGTTCCTTGGGCGCCAGGTGATTGATATTCTTGTCAAAGGAGTGCCACAGATGCCGCACATGTCGTTTGCTTAATCACAAAGGACTCTGATTATGCAGGGAGTCGCTGTTGGTCGCTTCTTCCGCCAACATGTCTCTTAGGAAGTGCACAGTAACCTGTAGGTGGATCTCTCGGTGGATGGAGCATAGCAGTAGAGACACGTAACCCAAACTTCTTTTCACTCATAACCCTTGATAATGTATTTTCATTTGTGTATCCCTCTCTTCTCTCCTAATTCCCTTTGTTATTGTTAGGTTCTTAAGTTAGTTAGCAAATCAATTAAATCATTCACATTGGTGACATGTATGGGTTTTTATTTTTGTTTTAAAACGTATTCACATTTATTGAAATAGAAGCCTAATATAAAAAAAAATAGGATTATAATAATTTTCAACCACATAAACATATGATGCAAGTTTACAACAATTATTCAACTCAACTAAGGGGTTTTCAACAATTATTAGGAAGTTTACAACAATTATTTAATTTTCAGGAAGTTTAAAAAATTATTTATTTTGATCAGAAAGTTTAAAACAGTTATTCAACTTGATTAGGAAGTTTAAAATAGTTATTCAACTTCATTAGGAATTTTACAACACTTATTCAACTTGATTAGAAAGTTTAAAACAATTACTTATACATGATTAGGAATTTTATAAACATTATTCAACTTCATTAGGAAGTGATAATGGGTGGAACTAGTGATAGCCAGTTATAAATCAATTGCTAGATTTAAGGATATTATTTCCATTATTTTTTTAATTGTATTTTCAGCCATAAGATATATTATTTTCAAGTACCCTAACTGGTACATCCGTAATCTCAGGTTGTTGATCATTGTAGTGTAATACGTGTCTTTAATAATAAGTTTCCGGAACCATTGGATCTCTGTGGGCTTTACTTAAGGAGACCATAGGCTTAGACGGAAAAAAAATCCTTATTTTCTCTTACGTCTCATTTATTATAAGGATGCAAGTAATCAATCATAATAACATTAGCTGTATCAGTGATTACCAATAAAATTAATAAATTATTTCCAACACACATAATTTTTATTCAAGATAACAGCAAATATTCGTGTGACATATTATACTTTTAATGCTAAGTTTTAAAATATATCTATAGTTTCTATAGTTTATAATGCATTATGTTATTAATTACTCCTAAAAATGAAAATATCTCTATATCAAGTTTTATTTTTCTTAATTATTCTAAGTGTAACTTGTTATTTAAACCAGTATTATTTGCTTGTATTATTTAAATAATAGGGTACGGGGCTGGCATATTATTTCAAAAAAGGATCCTATTGAATTAATTGGTTCCAAATTAATCCAATTAATATTAAAAGTTTGTATAGTAAAAGAGTTCATTAAATTATTTAGATAATTATATTTAGATTCTTTTGATAACAAACAATTATCTTGATTCATATATACAAAATAAATTAATAAATATTTATATATATATATAATATATATATAAATGTGTGTGTGTTTATACAAATATGAGATTAATTGTAATAAATAAGGAGGGAGAGTTCAAAAATTAATACAAAGTCTGGTAAGAGATAATCTAGAGAATGAATTACATTCGGTATTTCAATGAACAGAATATGCTTATGTTACAGAATATGGTTGATACAGAAACATATTGACTACCTTGTATTAACGGCTGTTACGCTGTGTTGTGTGTTTACAATGTTATTATTGAGAAATCTTTATTTTTTTACAACCCTTTTATTGTACCCTTTCAATGTCGATCCAAAAAGCGTTTTCCAGTTTTGCACAAAGCAGGTACGCTTTCCCCTTTAAAGAATCAAACAGCCTTCTCTTGAAAGGACGAAGCCTTTTTCCAAAGTCGAATAAGCAGTTTTCGCTACTCGTTCCATCACCCGAAAAACTTCCGAAGCCAACAGCCTATAAAACGGAAAACTCCGGCGATAAGCATTTCCCTAATTGCTGCCTCTGATGCAGCAGAGCAGCAGAAATCGGTTCCTGCCATGGATGGACGTGCATCAAAAACGGCCAGAAAAAGCAGATCGTTGTTCTGAAGGACCGAAAATGTGGAATGCGTGCGTTTAATCTTTCGAAGTAGATTCGCTTTTCTCACGTTTTGGGAATGGGGACTGTTAAAGGTTCACGGAAAACCTCCGGAGACCCGTAACTGTAACTGTGTTCGCAAAAGAAACTTTGTGAAAGCCTTTTCCATTCGTAGATGCGTGGTCTAAAAATTAAAATTGATGACCATAAAGTCCTCGACACACTTTTTTTTCCTGCAGAAGGGAAAGTTTGTAAAGAGTTTTAAGCAAATTATAAATTTTTAATGATCGTTGTTGCTGTATAATAGATAATGCTTAAATGGAAATATTTTTAATTTACCACACACGATTCTAAAATGTCTTCAACGCATTAATCATAATAACATTTTTGTTTTCATTTCAAAAAGATCATTGGCACGGCATCAAGGTAAAAGAATACTAATGAATTATGTACGGCAGTATGTGTGTTTTTTATCTTGTTTTTTACATAAGTTTGTTTTTTCCTGAACATAAGTTTATGTTAACAAAAGGTAAACTATAACTAATTTAGTATGAAAAAAAAACCTGGATGGTTAGTATGATAATGTAATCAGCAACTGATGTTAAAAAATTTAGAGGATTAACAAATCAATGGATCGAGAACTATAATTGATGTTTGCTTCATGAAATCATATAAATAATTTCTTCTACTTTTTAATTAAAATAATGTGAAAGTAAATAGCCACCTGGATAATTACTATAACAATAAAATACTTCAAAATTAACCACATGGATATTTAAACCCTTAGATGATATAAAATTAAAATTATCAATAGTAATACAAATATTATCAACATCAATACTAAATCAAGAAATAAAAAATTATTTATTTTATGTTTAAGTATAATATTTGAGGTACATAGTAATATTCAAAATTAACGGCTTTGAGACAAAGAAATAAAAATTTAAGCATGTGATCAACATCAATTTCATACGTTAGTGCATTGTTGTTTCCTTCAATACCATCTAGATGCGTATTTAAAAAGAAAATTCCATCGTCCATTTATATAAATTATATATTATTAGGATTTTAGAATATTATTTTAGACTTCTTACAATAGTAATTGCTGATAAAAGGTAAAACGAATAATAAACAGTCCAATTTTTTTCATGGACACGAAGGGTGATGAGATGAGTGTTAAGCAAATTATAAATTGTTAATAACCATCGTTGACTGAATGATAAACGATGAAAGATTGGTGCAAAATGTTTTACTTTTAGATTTCCCATGCAAGGCTCAAAACTGTCAGGTAGATTGCTAACTATTTCTTTTCTTTTAAAAAGAACGTCGCAGTCACGACATCAGGCAAAAGAATACTAATGAGCTAAATATGTTAAATGTCCTTGTGAAATGAGTGAAATTCAGAAATTAAACAATTTGATGAACTTTCAACAAAGTAAGTAAATTTGTAACTTAAAATATACAAAGTATAAATTTTTATGCGGTTTTTAATTATATATTTTATGTAGTGTCAAAAGCATTTATTGAAAATTTTTATTAAAGTTTGATAGAATTTATATTGTCCTGTATCTAAGGCCTAAATCAAAATGTTGGTGTATTATTTTGCGAATTCAAAAATCTAATACATGAATTTTAATACAGTATAATTCAAAGATTTGTATTGTAAAATTGTTAAAACTGTAGTTCCGTTTAATAAGAAGAAGCATGGATTTAATTTTTCTAGAAGTGTTTTTGTATTACGAATTTTTGCATTGCGGAATTTTCTGTCACACTCTGATTGATTATTTCTTTGAATTCAGTAACCCAATGCAATCGAAAAGAATTATAAATTACGGGAATTAAAAATTAAAAACTATGAAGCTAACAAAAAATTGTAACCACCTCGATATCTAGAAGTGAAATAGAAAAAAAGATAATCACAAAAATACAACAATCACAAAATATGTTTGATGATTATTTTTTTCGACAAACCACCCATAATGCGTAACGACACCCATCGACGAACATGTCTATTTTAATAAGATTAGAAACAATGAGAGTTCCCACTGGGGAGTGATTTTTGAATATCATTGAGACATTTCGGCAGCTTTAACCCTAAAATAATGTGACCTTCGTTTCTTTTGCACAATTGAATAAGCTAAATATTATAAGTATAAAAATATATTTAAAAAATAAAATTATTAAACTTAAAAATAAATCTTTTTTATTTTTTATTTAAAATAATAAAATCAGTAAAATAACTCTTATTTGAACAATGCATTACAGCTGTTCTTAGTTCAAACTACATGAGTTAAAAGCTGTTAGAATAATTAGTTTTTCATGGCGAAGCTAATAAAGTGTTAAACACACACACACACACACACACACATATACACATATACATATATATATATATATATATATATATATATTATTACATTATTAAAAATGCAATAGTAATTTAATAAGGTATGGTTAAATCATTTCAAAGGAGATATGTTGAGTAATTATTTTCATTCCTATCCTTAATATATGCTATATTTTATTTTTCTGGAAAGTTTAGATAATTTTAAACCTGCTCATTATATTAAATTATTATATTTTTGTATGATAAACTGCGAAATCATTACTCTATGTTGTTGGAATTGCTAAAAATACAAGGCTCTAAAATATGTTGATCCAATTATATTCATTTTGATCAAAAATATGTATCCTGCTATCATAAATAAAACATGCTTGCTTTACTTTTTGAAACACCATTATAATAAAACAGGTCCATGACTTTAAAAAAAAGTGTACCTTTATTCTCTAGAGCTATTATTCTCCCATCTTTTCCTTTTTTATGAGATAATGTATCCATCCTCGCTCATTTACGAGCCTAATAACGCGAAATATCTCCGCTTCATAAATTAGTTCCGAGCCATAGCTCTGTCTTGGACATATCAGGAACAATCTCGGATGAAGAACACGATCGTTCGAATTATTCCTACGACCACCCCTGCCGTTTCCCCTGTGTATGTTTTTTATGCTCCGTATCGTCTGCATGATTTGTTGTTGCCATCTAAAACCGTCGAAGGCATATTTCATATATAACAATGCAAGTTGGCTTGTATTGCATTCGACTATGTAGGGAATAAAAACAACTTTTCAAAACGAGATAGGGACAGAATGTAAAGAAGCTAGTTGCAGAAGGTTGAATTTCGAATATTTTTCTGAACTAATGAATGATTTTTTTTTGTTATGTTTTAGTCTTCTGTTACTAGCAATAATTTTCAATCACAAATGGCCGCTAAGTTATCTTACTGCATAATTTTCCAGTACTAATGGAAAACATTGTTGCTAATTTTGTTCTATAAATAATGGAACAATTTTAATATTAATGTAGATAATGAATATATTATATAGTTTTCGTAGTTCTTTTTTATTGTTTTATAGGTTTTTTCATTGTTCTACTGTTATTTTCCGTTGATACTTTTTTTATAATATTTCATTGTTAATTGAAAGTTTTTGTTTTAAAAACAATTGTAACATTCTAATAATATTTTAAGATTCTTTTATGTATTTCTATACATTTATTTCTAGATTTTTTTCTATTTATTTATTATGATTTTGATATTTGAATTTGAGTTATTTATATAGGTGATGTGAAATTAAATGTATTTATTAAATTGCGTTTGAAAGTATTTTAAAACAGCAGAGTTAGGGAAGAAAAATTAAATCATTTACGGTCATTGCTAAAAACTTAAAGAAATTCCATTAAAGCTCGGAAAAGGCCATTACATAACCTCCAAATGGGAACTCCCAATAAATAGCCTTAATAGCCGCCTTCTTTTTACCAAAAACTCTCCTGAAAGGAAAGAGAGAAATCTGCCTCCGATAGCAGCCATATTGCTGGGCGTGTTTCCCCTCAGATTAATACGTCTAATTTTGAGCTGCGAAATTTAATCCGAACAAACTTCATTTACATTTTACGAAGAACGAAGCTCACCCAGAGGTAAAAGGGTTCTGCAGGAACAGGTTGGGTTCAAACAACGTAATGAGACGCCATTGTTAACTTTTGTATTTTAATTTCTTATGTGTGGACTGGAATGGTTTAATACTTTAATGGTGAAAGTTAATTTTTTTAAGTTTAAATTTGCATTTAATAAAACCTTTTTTTTTAAGAAATGTGCATTACAAAATCGTTGGACACTGTATACAAAATTTATTGTATAGTATTTTAATGTTGACAATATTTACAGTTTTTAAGAACCTTACTTTATAAATGTTACATATATTGTAGCATTTTTCTCATGATATGAATTTTGGCATTTCAATTCCTAGAAAGAGGAATGTATGTTATTTGACAAGTGTATAATAACGACCCATCACTCAAATTTGGCAACAGATAAGCAGTATTGTAGATACATATATTACATGCATTTAGTGTTTTGTACTAATGAGAAAACTTGTCACTGAAATCTGATAGCAGATATTCAGTGTCATGGATAATGAGTTACTTATGAAATTTCAAGATATTTTTTAAGCTATTCCTTTTATGCGATCCCTATTACCCACATAAAAACAAGTTTGACTGTAATATGTTTCCTCCAGTGGAAATTTTACTAGCATTGATATAACAATTGAATATGTTTGATTACAGCTCAAGTGTTACGACATATTAGTCAAACCAGAAATGGAGTAAGTGATATTTCATATTCTGACAGACGCTAACGATGCTGACTCAGTTATCACGAAAGATAATTTGTCTTCTAGTGCAGACTTAATATCCCCAACAAAAACCTACTTTGTTAATTTACAGAAAATGCGATTAATTAATTAATTATTAATAAATGTAGTACACTGGTGCGCAAAACTTAATCAACAATGTAAAAATTTAGCAGATAGACATGAAATTGCAGAAAAGGAGGTCTGGAGATCAGTACAATGAACACGTAAGTCAGTAGAAACGTCATGCGTATGCAAATATCAGGAATGAAACGTCGGAGGCGACGTGAGCGTACGCAAAACGCGGGATGTCGTTTAAGGGTAGAATAAAAGGAAGGAAGGAGACGCAATTCAACATATTCGCTGCAAGTGTCAGTGAGTCAGTTCGTGAAATATGGCTAGAAGAAATCACCTGGACGACTTCACACGTGGAAGAATGATAGGAAATCTGGAGGAGGGGCGTACTGTCACCAGTGTAGCTGCAGAGTTCGGGAATCAACATAAGTGTCGTTTCGCGCGCTTGAAAGGGTTCCAAACCACAGGTACAGCTGTTAGAAAGGTTGGTGGTGGCCGCCCGAGGAAGACAACTGCAGGGAATGACCGATATATCGTCCTGCAGGCGAAAAGAGGTCGATAGCAGTCAACAAGAGCCATTGCTCAGCAACTCTGTACAGCAACGGGGCGACAATTGTCACGGTTTACTGGGCCAGACAAAAGTGGGCCTATGCTCCCGCTGTCCTGAACGCTGCCTCTCGTTGAAAGTTGGCCACCGTTTACAGAGAGCACAAAAACAAGACAACTGATTAATGGAGTCGTGCCCTCTTTACGGATGAGAGTCGGTTCTGTACCACAAGCGATTCTCGACGCGTTTTTGATTTGGAGAGAGGTCGGGACCCGGTTTTTATCCCAGTACCCTCAAGGAAAGACACCGTTATGGTGTTTCTGGAGTTCTTGTCTGGGGAGGCATTTTTGCTGAACAGGCGAACTGAGCTCCACGTTTTCGACAGAGGGTCTGTAACCGGGGATCGCTATTGAGAGGAGGTACTCCTTCCCCCTGTGCGTCTGTTCCGAGGTGCCATTGGCCCAGACTTCCTTTTTATGGATGACAATGCACAGCCACATCGGACTATTGCTGTTGAGGAGCTACTGGAAAGTGAAGATATCACACGAATGGATTGGCCAGCGTACTCCCCAGATTTAAATCCCATCGAACATGTGTGGGGATGCTTTGGGGAGACGCATTGCAGCACGCTTACATCATCCGGAGAACACCCAACAACTGAAACAGATGCTGATTGAGGAATGAGCACTCCTACCGCAAGAAATGTTGCACCAGCTGGTTCTGAGTATGCGGAGACCGTGCGAAGCAACCATTGCAGTGAGGGGAGGGCATATCCCATATTAAGAACATCTGCTTGTTGTTCTTCCTCTTGGATATACAATCATAAATCACGATATTATACGTTCAATAAAGCTTGTTTTGTTTGATTCCGTACCGTATGCATTGTATTTTTCAGCGCCGATGCTTCGTCATCCTTTACGTACATAATACTCTCCCTCATTTCTGAAAGTCATGTCTCTCAGATGATTTCTCGTGGAGTTAGAGCAAACAACCCACATGTTGCTTGAGTTTTGCACACCAGCGTACTGTTATAAAAATTATAAAATAACATTTATTAATAAATGTAATACAAATCATTCTAAATTAATATTTTCATTAGAATTATTTATATGGGTAATGTGTGAAATTAAATATATTTATTAAATTGTGTTTAAAAGTTTTTTAAAGCAGCACATAGAAGAAAAATTAAATTTGAAGAAGAAAAGAAAATACTTTACTGCCATAGCCAAAAACATAAAGATATTCCATTAAAGCTTAGAAATGGCAATTGCATAACGGCAACTGAATGAACCCAAATGGGAACTCCCAATAAATAGCCTTAATAGCCGCCTTCTTTTCCAAAACTCTCTTGAAAGGAAAGAGAGAAATCTACCTCCGATAGCGGCCATATTGCTGGGCGTGTTTCCCCTCAGATTAATACGTCTAATTTTGAGCTGCGAAATTTAATCCGAACAAACTTCATTTGCATTTTACGAAGAACCAAGCACACCCAGAGGTTAAAAAGGGTTCTGTAGGAACAGGTTGGGTTCAAACAACGTAATGAGACGCCATTGTTCAATTTTGTATTTTAATTTCTTATGTGGGACTGGAATGGCTTAATACCTTGGTTGCGTGTGAGCGCTTTCGTGGATGGGTGAGCTTAAAACACACACAAAGAATTATCAAAGCTGAAAATAGAAAACGTGAAGGTGTGAGTTTATGAAAAATAAACTATGTTAAAGGTATTTTGGGAAATAACTCTAATATATATATGAAAGTTCAGTTTTTTAAAATTTAAATGTGCTTTAAAAAATTTGTTTTGAAGAAATGTGTATTACAAAATCTTAATATACACAGTAAACAATATTGATTGTATTTAACGTTGATAATATTTTCTGCACTTAAGAGTATTACTTTGTAAATGTTACATATATATATATATATATTAAACAAATTGCCATTCTGAAAGTAATTATCCAAAAAACACTAATTCTATATTTTGGAAAGCAACTATAATATATATGGGAAAGTTTTTTTTTTTTTTAAATTTAAATTGCTTTAAAAAGAAAAAAAGTTCTATTTTTTTTTTTTTTTTTAAGAAATGTGTATTACAAAATCTTTGGACACAGTAAATAAAATGTATGGTATTTGACACTGATAATATATTCTGCACTTAAGACCATTACTTAGTAAGTATATATATATATATATATATATATATATACAATATATATATATTACCATATTATATATATTGTATATATTATTATATAATATTATTAATAATATTATTATATTCCACAATATTATATAATATATATATATATATATATATATATTACCATTTTGAAAGCAATTATCCCCCAAAAAAAACCACAATATATATTGGAAAGCAACTATAACATATATGTGGATTTTTAGTTTTTTAATTTAAATTTGCTTTAAAAAAAAAAAAAAAATCATTTGTTTTTTTTTTTTTTTTTTTTAAGACATGTGCATTACAAAATCTAGTCACTAACGCTATGGCGCTCAGTTTGTTTGTCTCAGTATGGCACTATGTATGTTTGTAGTGGTTTGGTATCCACTTAGAACGGTAAGTCCCGGTCTAATATAACGGTAAAGCGTTGGAAGTAGGGCAGATAACCCTACGTAGTAAAAAAGAAAACACCTCATGTTTTGGAATCTGTCGGTAAACAGATGGACATGGTCCAACATGGACTGTAATGCCAGGAAATTAGCTAAACTTCATTTGTCATCAATTATTTTAGATTCTTTACAAAGACTTTGATGTGGATATTTATAAAATCAATTGTGGTAAACTTAATGACTTTTTGCACTAGATTGATTCGCGTGAAAATATTTCATATTACTTTATAAAAAGAACATGCTAAGAAAATTGTATGAAAAATATAAATTATCCATTTTTTCTAATATAGATGTTTGAACTCAAGTATGGGTTAAATAAAATAGGCATTGGTTAAGTGTCATTTAGATATAAATATTAATCGAAGTAATTTATTAAAAAATGTAATGATTTATTTAAATATTTTAATGTTTTCGTTAAAAAATAATTTTTACATATGGGGAAGAAAGTTAACTGTAAATGTTTTCCTCGAAAGTCCACATCTTCTCATACAGTGTTCAGAAGATGTCTTAATATACAGATTATGTGATCTTGAGGAAAAAATTCAATTTAAGCCCCACCTTTGGTATGTTTTCAATAATCATAAAATTTAATGTCTCATCAGCATAAGCAATTTTTTCTGTTATAAATTACTAATTGGTCGATTGATTATTTTTTTTTTCGAATTTTGTTCATTATCTTCAAAAGAATTTCATCGCCAAAGATGTGTATTAAATTATTTCAAAACTGATTTTTAACTTCATAATGACTTTTATTCATATTGTCAACATATTAATTGAATAACACTTTGTTGAATCACTTCTTCATCCAATCGTCTGCACAAAATCGGTCCAATGCTTCTAATCCATAAAGTACAGATACACACAATTCCCCGTGCAGAAATCCTTCCGACACCATCCACAAGCAACCTCGCATTGTTTACGCATATGCATGAGACGAGAGAGAGAGAGAGCATCGGAAATCATTACCATGCATTAAATCGACAAGAAAGGCGTCTCGCATACTATCTTTTGTATGGCTGCGACACGCGATCCCTGCAAACACAAAACACGTACTCCTTCCCGACAAAGAGCTCGGAACACGCGACGGAAAATTATGCCGACTGAAAACTGCTCCCAGGCGGCGATTAGATATTCAGTCGAAGGAGTGCCGAAGATGCCGCGTGGTGTCACTCGCTTAATTGCATAAAGGGACCCTGATTATGCAAGGAGTTGCCATGGGTGGCTTCTTCCGTGAACATGTCCCCCCCGCTCTCTATGCACACAGTGACCTGTAGGAGAATCTCTCGGTGGATGGAGGATTGCAATAGAGACTGCAATCCAAACTTCTTTTTCTCTCATAACCCTTGATAAAATATTTTCATTTTGCGTGTGCCTCTTTTCTCTCATAAGAACTCTGTTTTTGTTTGTTTCTTAAGTTAGCTAGCAAATCAATCAAAGTTCACATTGATGACATTTGTAAGCCTTTTTTTTTTTGAATTTGCAACGTATTCCAATTTATAGAAATAACAACCTAACATTAAAAAATAGAATTATAATAATTTTAAACATAAATATATGATGAAAGTATACAACACTAAAATTATTCATTTGATTAGTACATTTACAATAATTAATAGGAAGCTTAAAACAATTATTCATCTTTATTAGGAATCTTCATTCTTTTACACCTTTTATTGTATCTATTCAATGTCGATCCAGGAATAGTTTTCCAGTTTCGCACAGAGCAGGTACGTTTCCACCTTTAAAGAATCAAACAACCCTTTCTCTTGAAAGGACCAAGCGTTTTTCTCAAAAGTCGAATAAAGCAGTTTCACTACTCGTTCCATCACCAGGAAAACTTCGGAGCCAACAGTCTATAAAACGGAAAACTCCGGCGATAAACATTTCCTAATTGCCGCCTCTGATGCAGCAGAGTAGCAGAAATCGGTTCCTGCCACGGAAGAACGTGCGATCAGAAACGGCCAGAAAAAGCAGATCTTTGATCTGAGGAACTGAAAATGTGGAATGCGTGCGTTTAATCTTTCAGTAAGATTCGCTCTTCTCACGTTTCGGGAATGGGGGGATTGTAAGTTCACGGAAAAATCCCGGAGGCCCGTAACTGTAACTGTGTTCACGAAAGAAACTATGTGGAAGCCTTTCGCTTTCGTAAAACCGTGGTCTAAAAATTAAAATTAGTGACCATGAAGTCAACAATTTTTTCTCCATAAGGAAAAAGTTTTTAAAGTGTTTTAAGCAAAATTATAAATTTTTTTAATGACTGTTGCTTGCTGTATAATAGATAATTCTTAAATAGCAATGTTTTTAATTCACCACACACGATTCTGAAATGTCTTCAGCGCATTAATCACAATTGCCTTTTTGTTCTCATTTAGAAGAAGATCTTTGGCACGGCATCAAGGAAAGAATACTAATGAATTATGTACTGCTGTATCCCGTGTGGTTTTATTCACAACCCTAGTCTTTCTCTGTATAAAGGAGGTAAAATTAATAGTTTACTGTAGCAGTAAGTTTATGTTAACAGAAGAACTATAATTAGCATGAAAATAACTATATTCAGTATGAAAATAACCACTTGGATAATTAGTATACCACCTGGATGTTTAAACTCTCAGATGATATATTAAATAATAAATCAATGGATCAGAATCACTTTCTGCCTCAAATATATTGATAGATTTATGTTTAAAAGTGACGTTTAATTCAATATAATTTAGAGGGTATGCTTATAAATGATTTTGTCTACCTTTTTAATTAAAACAAAATTTTAAAGAGATGCCTATTGTAAGAACTTAAAAATATTTTTTGATTTATTGATCTAACACTATATCAATAAATAATCCACAGGTAATGTCAGTATATTAATATCAATAGTAAAGTTAAATGTATAAAATTATCAATAGTATCAATCAGTAGTATCAGTACAGATGCAAAATAAATAAATAATCAATAGTACTTCAATTTCATAAATACTAATACAAGGTATATAAAAATTATTATTATTTATTGTTTAAATTACTATTCGATGTATATAATAATCAAAATTAATAGCTCTGAGACAAAAATTTAATATTTAAACAATGGATTGACATAATTTTTTTCTACAATTCCATATTCTTCTTCTTCAATGGCGCATCAGGCAGATACAAGAAATGTTTTCGTTTTAGCAATAGAGTTGTCAGCCCTCGCTCAACATTCTACAGTCATTTTAGATCAGGACCTAATGTTTAAAATGGATTCTGAACCCCTACAAACATCATCCATGCCACCGTCGGAACTCGAACCCGTCAAGTGCCAGCTGATCTTTGTTAAAATATTTGTTTGTATATACAAATATATGAGCCATCTTATTGCAGTTTATCTAATTAGCGTGCAAATAAAGCAATTGCATTAATTAATTAAAAAAACCATTTGAATTTGCGGAGGATGACATTAATAACATTATAACATTTTTGACATACATCATTGATATAGAGAATACTGCTAAATTTATTTGAAATTTTTTATAATAAGGTACACGAATGCAAGACAGTGTTTTCCTTTAAATCCTCTTAGAAGTCATTACGAATAATATATTCATTTTACATATTGGATAAAATGTGTTTATTTACGTACTAATAAGGTTAACTAGACTTTATTTGAGAGTGATGGCTGGTATTACGGCGCTCAGTGTCATGGATAATTTGTAGTTGTTATGTATCCACTTTAAACCATAGGTCTGATATGATTGTATAGTGTTGGCTGTAAGGCTGACAATACTACCTCGTAAAAAGAAAAACATCTTCTCTTTCCGAATCTGCCGGCAGACATACGGCCATTGTCCAACATGAACTGTAGTGCGAGGGAGTTAGATTTTATTTGTCATCAATTATTTGAGATTCTTTAGAAAGACTTTGATGCAGATATTTATAAAATTAATGATGCTAAATTTAATGTTTTTACACTAGAAGAAGTGCGAGAAAATACCTCATATTACTTTATGAATAGACATTGCTAATAAAAAATGTATGAAAAAAATAAATTATTAAGTTTTTTTCTAATTAAGACTTTTGAATTCAAGCATGAGTTAAATAAAATGGACATGGGTTAATGTCAGTTATATATATATATATATATATTGATTGAAGTACTTTCTATTAAAAGTAATGATTTATTTAACTATTTTAAATGTTTTCAGAAAAATAATTTTTGCATATGGGGATGATAATAACCGTAAATGTTTATCGAAAGGCCACAGGCCTCATAACCTAATGTACAAATTGTATGATTTTAATGAAAATTTTAGTTTAACCCACACCACCTTGATACGTTTTCAAAAATCGACAAATTTGAATTCACATCGGCATAAGCAATTTCTTTCTGATAATTAATTCCTATGTGGCGGATTGTTTATTTTTCGAATTTTGTGCATTATCTCCAAAAGAATTTCATCGCCAAAGATGTGTATTAAAATTGCATCGCAAGCTGATTTTCAAATTGATAGTTTTATTGATGCCAATTATTGCCTATATATTAAAATGAATGAACCCTTTGGTGAATCACTTATTTATCCGATCGTCTGAACAAAATCGGTACGATGCTTCAGATCCATAAAGTACAGATACCCGATTCCACATGCAGAAATCTTTTAGGACATCATCCGCAGCAACCTCGCATTGTTTACGCATATGAATGAGGCGAGAGAGAACGTCGGAAGTCATTACCATGCACTAAAACGGCAAGCAAAGGCGTCTCGCATATCTCTGGATGACTAAGACACGCGATCCCGCAAACACGCATTCCTTCCCGACAAAGAGCTGGGAACACGCGACGCAAAATAATGTCGACTGAAAACTGCGTTCCTCGGCGCCAGGTGATTAGATATTCAGTCGAAGGAGTGCCACAGATACCGCGCGGTGTCGTTCGCTTAATTACAAGGGGCTTTGATTATGCAAGGTGTCGCTATGGGTGGCTTCTTCCGTGAACATGTCTCTGAAGTGCACAGTGACCTGTAGGTGGATTTCTCGTTGGATGGTGGACTGCAGTAGAGACGTGTAACCCAGACTTCTTTTTCTCTCTCATAACCTTTGATAATAATTTTCATTCGCGTTTAATATCTCTTCTCTCATAACACCTTTACACAAAACTGTTTTGTTTCTGTTAAGTTCTTTAAGTTAAATAGCAAATAAATCAAATGATTCAAATTAATGACATTTGTCGGTTTTTATTTTATTTTTACAATGTATTTCAATTTATTGAAAGAACAAGTTAATATTAAAAAAATAGCATTATAATAGTACACAGTAACCTGTAAGCACAGTAATAAGTGCACAGTAACCTGCAGGTTAATTTCCTCGGTGGAAGGAGGATGGCAGCAGAGACACGTAACCCAATCTTCTTTTTCAATTCCTTCTATTAGCTCACACTCTCCCTATATATATCTTGTTCAAATTTTCAATCGTTAATAAAATACTTGTTATTCATCCACTCAAGTTTAAAAAATGTTTTTCAACTTGTAGTGGGATGACACTGATGTTGATGCAGTTTTTTTCACTTATTAATTCAGTAATTAAATTGAATTAATTAATTTTAGTTTTTAGATTTGAGTTGCATATATCTACCAATAGATCGCGCCAGATAAATTTTTAAAAAATGAATGAAAATTATTAAAAAGGGTTTCCTGCAATATAGTGAAAAAAAAGTAGGAATTGACTTAAAGTATTTTTTTTTTATATTACTTGTTCTTTCATAACCCTCGATAATTATTTTCATTTATGTACCCTCTCTTTTCTCAAAACACCTTTTATACAAAAGAGTTTTTTAAGTTCTTAAGTTAGCTAGTAAATCAATCAAATGATTCGAATTGATGACATTTGTAGGTTTTTTTTTTTTTTTTTTTTATTTTAGAATTTGTTCCAATTTGAGATAGCAAAAAATATCATTATAAGAAGATTCGTACAATCTACAAAAGGCAATATAATGCCTTACGAGACTCTACTACAACCATTACCTAATCAACTCACTTTTTTTCAATTATGGCTACTTTGTAATAATTTAAAGAAAAAAATTGACTCTACTAAATTTCTGATAAAAATATCTTAAAAATTATACACTCATACATATTTGTTTTTCTCTATTCCCATTTTATTATCAAAATTCCAATATTTCATCTCACAATTCTTATATTTTCTCACAATTTTCATGTCTGTTACTCATCAATAGTCAAGATGCAGCCTGGTATTTTTCGGGTTTTCTCAATAGGACACGCAAATATGGTTCAGTAATCCCTAAATGTACTACCGCAAAGTAATTTCCGTCAATCATCAGTAGTCGGAAAGCAGTTCAGAGGGTCATCAATTCTATACATTAGTGGGACATAAACCTCACCTACGTTCATCTAAATTTCAGGTCTCTCTCACTATTCCCATATTTACTATGGTAATTTCCATATTTCTTCTCCAATTTCAATACTTTCTCCACCAGTTCTGTAGTTCATCATACAGTTTTTCAAATTTCTATATATTTTCCAAATAATATGTATATAATTTGTATATATTTCCACCCAACTCTTTTAATACCCATATGTGTTCTCACAATTTCCATATTTGCTGTCATTATTCCCATATTTCATCTCACAATTCCAATATTTTCCCTCACAATTCTTATATTTGCTTTTAAATTTCCGGTACTTATTCTAGTATGTTTAGTTTTGATTTTATGTTTGATTTTAGTTTTTGTCTAGTATGTTTTTTTCGTTATATGTTTAATTTTTTTGTTATGTTTAGCTTTTAAAAAAGGTTAACTAATGATAATATCTAAAATGAAGAATTTAAAATTTAAAATATTATAATTTTTTATTATAGTTCTTATTTTTTTACATCCATATTTGCTTCCCATATTTCTTCTCACAACTCCAATTTTTTCTCGCACAACTCTCATATTTCTTTAACAATTCCGTTATTTATTCCCGTAGATATTTGTTATACTTTTAAAAATGTTAAATACTGAGAATATCTAAAATGAAGAATTTAGAATTTTAAATATTATAATTTTTATTATAGTTCGAAGTTTTATTTTATCAAAAAATTGTACATTGCATAAATTAGTGCTACAATATCTCAAACGTTTGCCATTTTGAAACTTCTTCCGAGATTTCATCCCGAAAATCCTTAATCCATATTGCCCATAACTCACCCAATTTAACCATAAAAATCTACGAAGCGTAACATTTTTATCTACTGATGTTTATTCCTATGAAAATATTTTATGGAATATGCATTGATATGGGAAAAAAAAAGTCTATACTGATAAAAAGAAAATGTCTTTATGTTGCCATAAAACCTAACATCAATGACATAAAATCGAAGCAACTTCACAGATTCAAGAGATTGCTGTAATGGCGGCTTTTTTACATGAACCATCTTCATAATACTTTGGGAATCTTACAGTAAAAACATTTTACAGGAAAGATGACGAATAGCGGCTTATTTTTGCAGGAGCGGACCAGACTTCAATTTTATGCTGCGACGTTTATAGCTGACGTTGGGAATTTAGAGTGGGTTGAATAAAGCAACTTTAAATTGCGCTTCTGTTTTCTTTTCTGGAGAAGTGGGAGAACGAAATTAAGATTTTAATCTAAGATAATATTTTGCATTCGTCTCTTTTGGCTTGTCCTTCGTGGAAAAAAAAAAAGCACTCGTGAGCTTGATCATATTATTTTAAGATGTAGAAAATAAAATGCACTAGATGCGGCTGAAGATAATGTTAAAATTAAGTCAATTTTGAAAAAATATTGTAAAAAAAAAATATTCATTTTAAGATTTACAGTAAATTGTAATGTATAAGTATCATCAATAATTATTCAGTAATATCAAATAAGAAAAAATTTCTAATTTTCTGATAAAATATTTTAAAATTGATAGATTCATACATATTTGTGCTTGGTATTCCCATAGTTGGTATCCAATTTCCGATATTTCTTCGTGAAATTCTTAGATTTTTGCACAATTTTCAGGTCGCAAATTTTCATTTTCTGTCTATTATCCATACTTTTTATGCTTCCTGGCATTTTCCGGGTTTCTCTCGTAAGACACGCAAATACCGTGCACTACCGCATACTTAAAAAGTCCTCCCAAAAAGGTATTTCTTTACTTCCTCATCTGCCGGTCAGAATCAGTGACCCATCAGCGGGACATAAAGTTCGGAAAGAAATTTCATCTATGATCATCCAAAAATATTCATATATCTTTCACTATTCCCATATTTCTTCTCCCAAATACAATATTTCTTCTCAGAAATACAATATTTTTTCTCCCAACTTTTGTATTTACTTTTATAATTCAGATATTTAATACCATACACTTTTTATACTTTAAAAAATGTTTAAATACTTAGAATACTTAAACTGAATGATTTAAGACTATAAATATTATAATTTTTATTTCAGTTCGTAGTTTTTATTTTATCCTTTAAAATTGTACTTTGCATAAATTAGTACTACAATATCTCAAACGTTTGACATTTTGCGACTTCTTCCAAGATTTCATCCTTAAAATCCTTAATCCATATTGCCCATGAAGCACCAATTTAACCCATAAAACTCTGCGAAGCATAACAATCTTCATCTACTGCTGTTTATTCCTATGAAAGTATTAATGACATAAAATACCGGCAAATTTATATATATTTCCCTTTATTCTCCAATTCTCTCAATACCCAGATTTGTTCTCACAATTTCCATATTTGATCTCACGATTCCCCTAGGACCCGTCGCAGCTTTTATACTTGCTTTTACAATTCCCGTATTTACTCTCGTATATTATTTATACTTTAAAAATAAATGTTTAAATAATGAGAATATCTAAAATGAAGAATTTAAAATTTCAATTATTATAATTTTTTATTATATTTCGTACTTTTTTTATCCTTTCAAAAAGCATTACTGTAGCATAAATTTATGCAACAATATCTCGATCATTTGCCATTTTGAAACATCTCCAAGATTTCATTCTCAAAATCCTTAATCCATACTGCCCATAGCCCACATAATTTAACACATAAAACTCTACGAAGCGTAACATTTTTGAAGAAAATATTTTATGGAATGTGAATTGATATGGGAAAAAGTCTACACTGATAAAAAGAAAAAGTCTTTATGTTGTCATAAAACCTAACATCAATGACATAAAATCGAGGCAACTTCACGGAATCGAGAGATTGCTGTAATGGCGGCTTTTTTACAGGAACCATCTTCATAATACTTTAGAAATTTTTACAGCAAAAACTTTTACAGGAAAGATGACGAATAGCGGCTTATTTTTGAAAGGGCGGGATAGACTTCAATTTTATGCTGCGACGTTTATAGCTGACGTCGGGAATTTAGAGTGGGTTGAATAAAGCAACTTTAAATTGCGCTCCTGTTTCCTTTTCCGGAGGTGGGAGAACGAAAATAAGATTTTAATCTAAGATAATATTTCGCATTCGTCATTTTTGGCTTGTCATGTGTGGAGAAAAAAAAAGCACTCGAGGGCTTGATTATATTGTTTTAAGATGTCGAAAAAAATGCTTATTATATGCAGCGAAAGAAAATATCAAAATTAAATCGATTGTGAAAAATATTTAAAAAAAAGCAATTTTTAAGATTTACACTAAATTATAATACAAAAATATTAGCAATAAATGTTGAGTAACATTAAATATGGAAAGAAATGTCTAAATTTCTGATATTTTTTTTAATTTACACACTCACACCTATTTATTGGCTTGCGCTCTGGCATTTGTAACCACAGGCTTCAAGTTCGAATCCGGGCTGTGGCATGTATGTTTGTGAGTGGTTCGAAATCCACTTTAAACTGTAGGTACCTGTCTAATTATCCTAAAGTGTGCACAAAATGACTTTAGAGCGAGAAATTAAACCACGAAACCAAATCTTACATATTTTTTTCGATGTTCCCATATTTGCGATCAAAATTCTTATATTTCCTCTCACATTTCAAATATTTTCTCACAATTTTCATGTCTTCTTTTATCGATAGTTCTGCTGCTGCCTGGTATTTTCTGGGTTTTCTACCATGCGTCACAAATATAAAGCAGAAACCCTAAAGGTCCTCCCGGAAGGCAATCTGCTACCATCATCAGCAGTCTGAATGTATTAGTGGGACATCAGTGGTATACATCAGTAGGATATAAAGTCTCCCTGTGTTTATTAAAAATTAATTTCTTGTCTTCTCACTATTCCTATATTTACTATCACAATTCTCATATTTGATTTCTCAATTTTGATATTTTTCTCTCTATATTTTAAAAATGATTTTAATAGAACAAGTAATATAAAAAATTCCTACTTTTTTTTTCACTCTATTGCAGAAAGTCCTTTATAAATAATTTTCATTCATTTTATTAAGTGTATCTGGCGCCATCTATTGGTAGATATATTCAACTGAAATCTAAAAAAAAAACTAAAATGAATTAATTAAACTTAATTTTATTAATGAATTAATATTTGAAAAAACTGTATTAACATCCAGTGTCATCCACGACAAGTTAAAAAATATATTTGAACTTAAATGGAGGAATAAAAGTATTTTATTAACGATTAAAAATTCGAACAAGATATATATAGGGAGAGTGTGAACTAATAGAAGGAATTGAAAAATATCTAAAAATAAAGGTGGAGAATTAATAATTTTCAAATTAGTTTGTATGAACGTTATAGTTTTATTATAGCAGAATTTTTTTATTTTCTAAAACTTTTACGGTTTTGAATTTTTTTGTTTATTTCTAAGTAAAATGATTTCTAAATTTCCAATAACAACGCATAAACGTGTTTGCATTTGCTAAAAGGTTTTTAATTTTTAGTATTCCAAACAATTAATGATTCGTAAGATTTATATATTATTAAATTTATATATTTTTTTAAGATTTATATATTATTGCCTTTATATATTATTATATTTCTTTATTATTTTCATATTATTATATATTTCTTAAAGAAAATTATCTAAATTTTGTGTTTTTCTTCGCCATGTTTGTTACTCTTATAAAATTCTGTTCTTATATTAATTCTAATAAAATAACAATTTAATTCTTTAAATGATTTAATATATAAAGTCCATATTTAATACCAGTATAAGAAGACAAGTGTTTTATATTATCTTTGTATAAAGTAATTTTTCTAATAATTCTTCATGGAATTGCCATTTAATAAGAATAATTAATTTTTATTTATTTATGTTATTTTGATACATGTACTTATTTATATGCGTATGTATTTAAAAATTATGTTACTATTAACAGATAAATACGATTTTCTTGATTTAATTATCCTTTAAAACAATACTTTTTAATTTAAAAACTGGTATTTAAAAGAGTGCTTTTTGAATTGAGTATATCACATACAAAAAAAAAAAATCAAAATAAAATATAAAGAAAAAAAATGCAAAAGCATTTTATAACTAAATACATTTTAATTAATTCAAAATCAAATTAATTAAAAAAATTTTTAACATACTTTATTTTCAAAATGATCCAAATACATGTAGGCTACAAAGATGACTTTCTTTATTAAAAAATGTATTCTATTCTTAGAAATTTCTTTTTCTTAAACGGGCTTAAAAATTTACTTCCTTTATTTATTTTGAACTCAGAATAGAGATTATTTGTAACTTCACTATATTTTAGTTAACACCACACAGATTTCAAAATAACAAATTAATTAATAGGCCACACGAATCTACGTTCGAGACTTAAGAACATATATAAACAGTATTATCTTCTTTATTTTACAAATAAACGTATCATTAATTTAAAGATTAAAGTATTTTTCGAGATATCTCAAATAAAAACACGAATAATTAAATACAATCCTTTTTTGTTGTTGTTGCTTGTTTGTTTGTTTAAAAATGAAAAGATTTAAAAACCCTTCGATTCATTTATTTATCTGTTGAAGACAACGATGAGTTAAAAAAAAAAAAAATCTAAAATTCTGAAAAGTAATTACTTAAAAACATTTCACTTCCTTCTTGAATAAAAGAATGAAAACTAATCTTAAAACGCGGGAAACAGCACAACAAACAATACTAAAGAAAAAAAAAGAACAAAACAAAAACAAAAAATGAAAACTCATATATATCACACGATGAAAAAAAAAAAAATTCTCTTGGGATGTTCGGAAAAAGAGATGAATAAAAATTCACACACACCTACAAAAAAAAATGAAGGAAAAAAAAAAAAAAAAAAACTGTGGAGAAGGGATTATAATTCCGTACGAAGTCGAACTACTTTTTTTCTTCGGAAGAAAAAAGAACAAAAAACACGTGCGCTTTCCGCGAACGAATACATAGGGGAAAGTTACTCTCGTCCCAGGCGTTCTTTTACTTAGTTACTTTTTTTTTATTCTTATGTTTAACATAAACCTCGTTGTAGAATTATTTATCAATCAGGAACTTCATTGTTTGCTTTGTGTTTGTTCGAGATCTCTGCGTAAAATCCACGTTTTCATTTGATGCATTTCTGTCGAGGATACAGAAAGTATCTTCCTTTTCTAGAACTAACTTTCCTCAACAAAACCGTAGCCATTTTTTTCTCTGAGATCAAGCAGCAGAAAAACCTACATATTTTCCTTTTTTATTTTGCAAAAGTACAAAGTCTTTACAAAAGATGAGCTTAGCGTTTTATTTTTAGTTCTTAACAATATTGTACAAACCTAATTTACTAGAATCAGTACCTGATACAAGACATACATTCAAAATTCTCTTGGAATGATCCTCCCTGCTAAAGGTAAATGAAAATGTCTGTAATATCTCTGCCACTTTCTTTAAGAATATACAGAAGAAAATAGTATATTATTTTGCTGAACAAACTCTGTAAATAAGATTAATTATGAAAATAAATTTCAAAAGTTTGTATAATTTCTTGGCAAATTACTCATTCTTCTAAAGCACTATATATACCATCCACAAGAATCAATTTGTGATACAACTCAAATTATCTTCTAAGGTTTCCCTGACTATATACAATTTATAAGAAAGTCTTCTAATTATCTTCTAAGGTTTCCTTGACGACATACAATTTATAAAAAGTCTTCTAATTATCTTCTAAGGTTTCCTTGACTATATAAATTTATAAAAAGTCTTCTAATTATCTTCTAAGGTTTCCTTTGACGATATACAATTTATAAAACAGTCTTCTAATTATCTTCTAAGGTTTCCTTGACTATATACAATTCATAAAAAGTCTTCTAATTATCTTCTAAGGTTTCCTTGACGATATACAATTCATAAAAAGTCTTCTAATTATCTTAAGGTTTCCTTGACGACATACAATTTATAAAAAGTCTTCTAATTATCTTCTAAGGTTTCCTTGACTATATAAAATTTATAAAAAAGTCTTCTAATTATCTTCTAAGGTTTCCTTGACTATATAAAATTTATAAAACAGTCTTCTAATTATCTTCTAAGATGTCCTTGATGATATACAATTTATGGTAACAGAAAAATCTCTATTACCTTATAAAAGCAGAAAAAGCAAACATTTGTTTTTTATTTTATCGAAAAATTGTGAGAAAAATATATTGTAGAGATTTATCTTAAAATTTTAAATCTCTACAATAATTTAATAATACATTTGAATTTTGTATGGTTCAGTAGCTGCAAACTAAATTTTATTCAAAATTCTCTTGTAGTGAACCTCGACGTTAAAGTAAATGAAAATGTCTGTAAGATCTCTGCCACTTCCTTTAAGAATATGCAGAAGAAAATAGTATATTATTTTGGGAGAAAAAAACCCTGTAAATAAGATTAACTATTGTAATAAATTTTAAAATTTTGTTTAATTTCTTGGTAAATTATTAATTCTTCTAAATTACTAAATTACTATATATCTCTTATTTACAAGATACAACTCGAATTTATGATAAAACTTAAATTATCTTCTAAGATTTCCTTGACTTTTTACAATTTATAAAACTATGTTCTTTGGTTCATCTTTTAAGGTTTCCTTGAAGATATACAGTTTATAAAACAATTTTCTGATTATCTTTTAAGATTTTCTTGACGATATACAATTTATGGAAATTTTTTTATTACCTTATAAAAACAGAAAAACAAACATTTTGTTTTTATATTTATCGAGATTTACATTAAAATTATAAATCTCTACTATAATTTAATAATATATTTAATTTTATATAGTTCAGTAGCTGTAAACTAAATTTTGTTCAAAATCCTCTTGTAGTGATTATCCACGTTAAAAATAAATGAAAATGTATGTAAGATCTCTAATAATATGTAGATGAAAAGAGTATATTATTTTGGGGAAAAAAACCCTGTAAATAAGATTAACTATTGTAATAAATTTTAAAATTTTGTTTAATTCCGTTGGTAAATTATTATCTATGTCTTATTTACAAGATACAACTAAAATTTAAGATAGAACTTAAATTACCTTCTAAGGGTTCATTGACGTTATACAATTTATAAAACAATGTTCTAAGGTTTCCTTGGTGATATATAATTTATAAAACAATCTTCTAAGGTTTCCTTGACGTTATACAATTTATAAAACATTCTAAGGTTTCCTTGGCGATATACAATTTATAAAACAATCTTCTAAGGTTTCCTTGACGATATACAATTTATAAAACAATCTTCTAAGGTTTTCTTGACGATATACAATTTATAAAACAATCTTCTAAGGTTTCATTCATGATATACAATTTATAAACTAAAGTTCTATTAACTTATAAAAACAGAAAAAGATTCATTTTTTTTTTTATTTCATCGAGAAATAAATTGTTTAAAATTGTATTAAAATTATAAATCCCTATAATAATTTAATAATACAATTAAATTTTATATGGTTCCGTAGCTGCAAGCAAAACAAAAATTCATAATTTACTTAGGATCAGAACATGATATAAAACTATGATATGAAGCGTTCGATAATCGCAGATAATCCATGAAACAGATGTTAGTCACATATAAAAATAGAGAAAAAAAAAAAAAACCGAGAGAAAAGATTCAGAGAAAAAAAGAAAAAACAACACTTCTGGTCGATTCGTCTCAGAACTCTCTCTTTCTTCTGCAAAAATCTTCCTTTAAGAAAAATCCGTCAAGAGGTGCTGTCAGCTTTCCTCGATTCATAGAAGAGTAGACATTTCTCAGATGATCATCGATCACAAATAGCGATACAACAACTCATTGTATAGTCCATATTCCATCTCTAATTGTTTCGGCCTGTCAAGGTCGCACCGACAATCGCTAATTTGAGTCTCATTATCCATGACACTGAATATCTGCTATCAGTTTTGAGTGAGAGAATGTTCTCATTAGTACAAAAGATTAATTGCATGTAATATAACTACTCACAATACTGTTTGTCGTGAAATTTGATTGATAGATCGTTATTATGTACTTGTCAAATAACATACATCCCTTTTCTCCTGTGAATGAAATGGCAAAACACCTGGGGAGAAAGAATTCAAATATATGTATATTTATAAAATAATGTTCTTAAGCGCAAAAATTGAGAGTTAAAATACAATAAATATTTGTATACTGAGTCGAAAAATTTTTGTAATACACATTTAAAAAAAAATATATGTTTTTCTCCCTTAAAGCAAATTTAAATTAAAAACAAGTAATAAAAAACATTTTTTTTTTATGTCAATTTCTATTTTTTTTTCATTTTATTGCAGAAAGCCCTTTATAAATAATTTTCATTCATTTTTTTAAGTTTATATGGTGCCATCTATTGGTAGATATATGCAACTTAAATCTAAAAAAAAAAACTAGAATTAATTAATTAAATTTAATTACTGAATTAATGATTGAAAAAACTGTATTAGCATCAAGTGTCATCCACTACAAATTCAAAAAATGTATTTGAACTTGAGTGGAATGAATAAAAAGTATTTTACTAACGATTGGAAATTTTAACAAGATATATATAGTGAGAGTGTGAGCTAATAGAAAGAATTGAAAAAATAAACTTTAAAATATATATTAAGAGTTGTTTTCCAAAATACCTTGTACCTTGAACATGATATATTTTTCGTAAAAATCACACCTCCATGTCTCTTCTACTTTCAGCTTTTATTATTTTTGTGAGCGTTTTAAAACTAAACCATCCTCGAAAACGCTCACACGCAACCAATGTCTTAAACCATTCCAGTCCACACATAAGAAATTAAAGTACAAAAAGTGAACAATGGCGTCTCATTACGCTGTTTGAACTCAACCTATTCCTACAGAACCCTTTTACCTCTAGGTGTGCTCCGTTCTTCTTAAAATGCAAATGAAGTTTGTTCGGATTAAATTTCGCAGTTCAAAATTAGACGTATTAATCTGAGGGGAAACACGCCCAGCAATATGGCCGCTATCGGAGGCAGATTTCTCTCTTTCCTTTCAGGAGAGATTTGGAAAAAGAAGGCGGCTATTAAGGCTATTTATTGGGAGTTCCATTTGGAGGTTATGTAATGGCCCTTTCTAGCTTTAATGGAATTTCTTTAAGTTTTTGGAAATAGCAGTAAATAATTTCATTTTTTTTTAAGTCTGCTGTTTTAAAATACTGTTAAACATTTAATAAATACATCTAATTTTACACATAACCTATATATAAACAATTCAAAATTAAAAATTAATTTAGAATGATAACATTTATTAATAACTGATCGATTATGAAATCTATTCTACATAATTAATTATGTTGTATTAATGATTGAGGATTATAAAATCTATACTACATATATTAATTTGAAATTTTTACTATTTATTCAAATTGAATAATCTTGTTATGTAAATATTTATCAACTTATTGTACTAAACTTAACTGAAATGTAAAATATTATTAACGCTGTCTTCTTTTTGAATGGATAGTTAAAATTTATTCAAAATCTGGACAACAAATGTATAAGTTTTTGGGAAAAATATCGATGAAAATAGATGTAGTGAGTAAATAAAGATTCTCAGTTATTATCTAATCTTAGTCTTTAAGAATTTTTTGGCACAGATAGTGTTTTAAAAACACTTTAATATGCATTGATTACACTAATACAAAAAACATTAATTTTATTGTAAAAATTAAACTTTTTTAAAATTAAAAAATTATTCCATTTTTTCTTAGTAAAAACATAATGGATTCTTAAGAATATTGAGATTTACCAATGCAATAGGTAACAATTTATAATAAATAACAACACATACAATTACACCAGCGTTACAATCAAATAAAAAAAAAGTTTTTATGTTTTCTTCAGTATGACGGGCATATGTGTGAATTTCTGTGAAAGACATTTGAAAGCTATTTATTTTTAAATTTATAGAAAACATTTACTCCATGATGTATATTATTTATAATATAGTAGTTAAAAAGTTTAGAACTTTAGGAACCTTTGTCTATTAGTAATTTTTAAGACAATACAGAAATGCATATAGAAGATTCAGTTTTGAGCATATATACAGTTGAATATGTTGTTTATGTATACATATAGACCGTATTTAGTATCATGCATATATATATATATATATGCATGTATAAAAATAGATTTCTTTTCATTTCTATTTTTATAGACATATTGTGTTTAAATGAATCAATATTTATAAATATATATATCTACACATCTGAAAAGAAATCCATATTTTTATCTTCATCATAAAAATTGAAAATTACAATTATAAGTTTTATAATTAAAAAAAAAATAATAAAATTAAATTTATGTAATTTTCTATTTTAATGATGGGTAACCTAATTACCTTCCTTATTTTTTGTTATCTTTAAAAAGGCATTTTATTAATAATGGAAAATTTTTGTATTTGTAAAAATATTTTGTGACTATTAGTGATTGATAAAGACTTAAATAAAAAATAAATTAAAAAAAAAACTTTAAATTAAAATAATATCAATTTTTGAAAAACAAAAAACTGGATATTAACAAAGTAATTATAAAATAACAATGTACCTGAAAAAAAACGAATGGAAGAAAGAAACAAGTAATATATAAAAAAATTTTAAAGTCAATTCCTTTTTTTTCACTATATTGCAATGAAATAATTTTTTATTTTTATTAATTTGGCGCCATACTTTTGTAGATATATGCAACTAAAATCTGAAACAAAAAAAAAATTAATTAATTAAGTTTAATTAATAAAATAATAATTAAAAAAAACTGTAAAATTAGCATCAAGTGTATCAATTGTTTCAAAAAAATGTATTTAACAAAGTTCATTTATAAAATAACAATTTATTAACGAATGAAAATTTAAAAACAAGACATATATAAGTGTGTGTGAGCTAATGGAAGGAATTGAAAAAAAAAAACAATAGAACAATCGGAAAACCTATGAAACAATAAAAACAACAACGAAAATTATAAAAAGATATGAATTATTTCCATTAATATTAATAATGTTCCTTTATTTATGAAACAAAAATTAGCAACAATGTTTTCCATTAGGCAGTGGAAAATCTGCGTAGTTAGACACATAGCGACCATTTGTGATTGAAAATTATTGCTACTAACGGAGAAGTAAAAACATAATACAAAAAAAAAATTCTTCATTATTTCAGAAAAATATTCTCAATTCATCCTTTCAAAACTAGCTTCTTACATTCTGTCCCTATCCCTTTTTTGAATAGTTAGGTTTTTCCCTACATATTCGAATGCGATGCCAGCCAACTTGCATTGTTATACATGAAATATGCCTTCGACGGTTTTAGATGGCATCAACAAATCATGCAACACCAGACGATACGGAGCATAAAAAAAAAACATACACAGGGGAGACGGCAGGGTGGTCGTAGAATAATTCGAACAATCGTGTTCTTCATCCGAGATTGTTCCTGATATGTCAAGACAGAGCTATGGCTCGGAACTAATTTATGAAGCGGAGAGATTTCGCGTTATTAGGCTCGTAAATGAGCGAGGATGGATACATTATCTCATAAAAAAAGAAAAGATAGGAGAAGAATAGCTCTGGAGAATAAAGGTACATTATTTTTTTAAAGTCATGGACCTGTTTTATTATAATGATGTTTGAAAAAGTAATGTAAGCGGGTTTTTATTTATTATAACAGGAAACATATTTTTAGATCAAAATGAATATAATTGGACATCATATATTTAAGAATTCAAGCAGTAATGATTTCGGGTTTCATAATACAAAAAAATAATAACTTAATATAATGAACGGGTTTAAATTATCTAAATAATAAAATATTAAATTATCTAGAAATAAAATATTATATATATTAAAAGGTAGGTAGAAAAATAATTACGCAATATATATCTTTTCAAATAATTTAAACAAACCTTATTAAACTACTTTGCATTTTTATCATGTGGTATATATATGTTTAAGAATTTATTTGACTTTATTTAATGAAAAAAAATTTCCATTTTAATGAAAAACAAATTTATCTAACAGTTTTTAACTCATGCTCTTAATTTTAAAAACTTTACTTTTTTAGTTGTTCGTTTTTGTTTTATTATTACTTGTTCATTTAAACACAATATGTCTAAAAATATAACCAAATGAAAGGGAAATCCATTTTTGTATCTTCAAACATATTAATGAAATATTTCAATTATAAAGACATTTAACGAAACAAAAACAATAAAATAAAATTAATGTAATTCGTTTAATTTCATAATGATGGCAACCTTCTAATTATCCTTCCGTATTTTCTGTTATTATCTTTAAACCACCATTTACTAACAATGGAAGATTTTTATATCTGCAGAACACTTTGTGGTTATTTGTGATGGAAATAATTGGCCATAATTGACAAATAAATGTATAAAAACATTTAAAAACTTTAAAATTATTGCAATATTTCAATTGTTTTTAAAAAAAAAACTTTCTGTTAACAATGGAATATTTTATGTAATAAAATAACAATGGCAACTATTAAGGGAAGAAAGGAAAATACTAATAGAACATTGCGAAAACTTGTGATAAAAGGAAAAAAAAAAAATGAACGTAAACTATAAAAAATATTCTTTATTTCCATTATTAATAAAATTTTTTCCATTATTTATAAAACAAAAATTAGGAACAATGTTTTCCATTAGCAGTGGAAAATTTGTATAGTAACATAACTTAGCGACCATTTGGGACTGAAAATTATTGCTACTAACGGAGGAATAAAAACATAATAATAATAAAAAAATATTTCATTATTTCAGAAAAAATATTCTCAAATTCATCCTTTCACAACTAGCTTCTTTACATTCTATCCCTATCCTTTTTCAAAAGTTGTTTTTTCCCAACATAGTCGAAGGCGATGCAAACCAACTTGCATTGTTATACATGAAATATGCCATCGACGGTTTTAGATGGCATCAACAAATCATGCAGATGTTACGGAGCATAAAAAACATACACAGGGGAGACGGCAGGGTGGTCGTAGAATAATTCGAACGATCGTGTTTTTCATCCGAGATTGTTCCTGATATGTCCAAGACGGATCTATGGCTCAGAACTAATTTATGAAGCGGAGAGATTTCGCGTTATTAGGCTCGTAAATGAGCGAGGATGGATACATTATCTCATAAAAAAAGAAAATATAGGAGAATAATAGCTCTAGAGAATAAAGGTACTCTATTTTTTTTTTTAAAGTCATGGACCGGTTTTATTATAGTGGTGTTTGAAAAAGTAAAACAAGCGGCTTTATTTATTGTAGCAGGAAAAATATTTTTAGATCAAAATGAATATAATTGGAAATAATATTTTTAGCAATTTCAGCAACATACAGTAACGATTTCGCGTTTCATCAGCAAAATAATAATAACTTAATATAATGAACGGTTTTAAATTACCCAAATTTGCCAGAAATAAAAAATATAGTATATATTAAGGGTGGAAAGAGAAAAATAATAACGCATTATGCCTCTTTTTAACTTATTTAAACATACCTTTATAAATTACTGTTGCTTTTTAATCATGTAATATATATATATATATATATATAACTATAAAATTAAATATATCTAACAGCTTTTAACTCATGTATTTTGAACTCGAACAACTATAATGTTCAAATAAGAGTTATTTTACCGACTCATTGTTTTAAATAGAAAAAGAATGATTTGTTGGTACGCGGAATAATTTTACATTGAATATATTTAACATTTATAGTATTTAACCTATTCAGTTACCTGTTTCAGTTATTCTGACAGTTTTAAGTTTAATGCTATCTAAATGTCCCTTTCAGGAAAATTACTCTCCAATGAGAATTCTCATCCTTTTTGATCTTATTATAAGCAACATTTTTGTCCATGGCTCGACGTACTATGGGTGGTTTATCGAGAAATAACCACCAAACACGTTTAGTGATTGTGTCGCCATTTGTCTTTTTCTATTTCACTTCTAGGTATCGAAGTGATTATAATTTTACTTCTTCGTAACTTATAATTTACAATTCCCTTAATTTATAGTGAATTCAGAGAAATGACCCAACAGGAGTGAAGCTGAAACACTCCAAATGACACTCCCCCTGAGAATTAAGAGACACATGAATGGAAGTATAATGTAGATCTGAAACTGTTTTCTACTGGTGGAGATAACCGTTTGAGCTGCAGAATTGAAAACAATGTATCAGCTGAATAAGTGAAGGCATTTAAAATTTACCAATAACACTAACTATTTCAGTTTCAACATCATATTGTCCCACCTTACAGCCAATTTACCTTTTTTGAGTATACTGTAAGGAGATAAGTATAGGCTAATAAATATGGGTAAGTATAGGTTGAGGAGAAATAAATAAGATTTTCCTGATTTACAACTAAGGAACAATAAACAATGATAAATTATGGAATAAAATAATAACAAATAAATACAACATTAAACACAATGAAAAAATAAAAAATAATGAAAAAGGTATTTGTAAATATTTGTAATGAAAAGATATTTATAAATATTTGCAATGAACGAAATATATTTGAAATGAAAGACAAATCTTTGTAAATATTGTAATAAAGAAAAATATTTTTAAATATTTGTAACGAACAAAAAATATTTGTAATATTTGTAATGAAAAATATTTGTAAAATATTTGTAATGAAAAATATTTATAAATATTTGTAACGATAAAATATTTATAAATATTTGTAAAAGAAAAATATCTATAAATATTTGTAAATATTTCCATTGGAAAAATATTTTAAAGGAAAATGTTTGTGAGAAAGTAGTACGTAATAGCATTTTATAATAGTAATAATATTAATTTATTATAATAGTAACAGTATTTTATAAAAATAGTTTATGATGTGATTATGTGCAGTTCATCTGCAGTAACTATTATCTGTTCTCGATAATCCTGTCCTCGGAATTCTCCCCATTTCAAGTTACTGAAACATTGAACCAACAGTCTTTCCAATCAACAAATAGAGTATAAAAATATACTATAATTCAAAACAAAATAAATTTTAGCGAAAATTAATTAAGTTAATTTTAAATATAAGAACGCGGAACTATAAGTTAAAATTTATTTCCAAATACCATTACGCTTAATATAGTAACAAAAAAAGTTTATAATTTCAGATTTTCTATAGAAATTCTTGCTTTCAGCATTGTCACGTGAGCTTTTCAAAAAACTATTTCTTACTGTGAATCATTTGATTATTTCTTCAATGTCATGAGCGTGCAAAGACAGATACATATTATAAAAAAAAAAAAAAAGATGAATACATATGACACTACATGCAGCTGTAACATTCAAACATTACTTTTCAACATTTTTTTATCATCTTACTTCTAGGAATTCAAGAATATACACACTCACTGGACAAGGTTAGGCACTTATCACAATCAAGGAGACTGATACTTCAGAGATTAAACTAGAGCGGTGGAAATTTCAATCTAAGTATGAATGTTTAAAAATCATTACGCTTAACACACATACAAAACTTCTAGTAAAATTAAATCTGTGCTTCTTCGTATTAAATGGAACTTCAATTTTCAAAAATTTACTATACAAAACTCCACCTTTTTGATTATTTATTAAAATTGTATTAAACTATTTCACAAACTTTCTGATTTAGACTCTAGATTCAATGCAGTAGAATTTTTTATATAGCAAATAATTAGATGGCTTGTCACACTACATGAAATATAAAAATGGCAAAACTGTATAAATACGGAATAATCGCATATTTGCAATTACAAATTTACTTTCTTTGTTGAAAGTTCATCAGTAAATTGCTTTATTTCTGAATTTCACTCATTTCACAGGGGCATTTAACACTTTTAGCTCATTAGTATTCTTCTGCTCGATGTCGTGACTGCTATGCTCTTTAAAAAAAAAAAAAAACTCTCGATGATAGCTAGCAATGTACCAGACAGTTTTGAGTATTGCGTGGGAAATCTAAAAGTAAAACATTTGCACCCATCTTTCATCGTTTATCATTCAGTCAACGATGGTTATTAACAATTTATAATTTGCTTACCACTCCTCTCATCTCCTCCATTCGTGTCCATGAAAAAAATTGGACGTTTATTATTCTTTTTAATTTTCTCACAGCATTACTAAGAAATTCAGGACGATTCAACTGCCAGGATAAACTTTAAAGTGTTGTATAGCTTACTAAAACATACATTTTTATATCGAAATATATGGTTGAAAATGACAATGACCCGCTGAGCGACAAACAGACTTTCAAACAAATTTCTTGCAACATCCAGGGACAATGCTCTAACTGATGCCCTGTCACATGACGAGTTTGAAGTCTTCTGACTGGCAATCCCAATCAGCACACTATTTTTTTCTTACTCTGTGTTTTTATTTAAGAGACTCCGGTCAACTCAACTGATTATTCACTGCGGTTACAAGCCCTTTCGCCAATCACTGATTCGACTTCATTATACACTATTCGCAAATCACTCCTTCGACGCTATCAAGCATGCATTACTGTTGTTAGTGGTAGTTTTGATCATTTATTATTTAGCAAAATTAAAACATTGCATCAAAGAAACACTTTGAAAGTGTGTTGTAAATAAGCAATGTTGTTGCTGTGTAACTAAACCTCAATGTCCTGCAGTGCTGGACGGGCATCCCTTGAATAATCTGTTGTGATTGAGCTCCCATTAGGTAGAAATCCTAAGAATAGAATCCTAGAACTCCGTAATACTCTTACAGTCATAAGAGACCGGGACCTACGGCTTAAAGTGGATTCTGAACCCTACATACATCCATGGCACCGCCGGGACTCAAACCCGAAACCTGTGCACTGAACTACAGGTCCAAATAAGCATTGTTTTTCTTTTAATGTTTCATTTTTTTTGCTTTTCGTTCCTCACTTCTGACCTTATAAAAATGTATGTGCCATACCTTAAAGTTTTCCCCATGATCGTTGAATCACCCTGCATATTATAGTTTCTCTTAGTGAATCCAATTGGTAAGTCCAATAAGTATCCAACATGGACATAGTAATCCACTCATAAAAAGCACAACTTGGCATTTATACCATAGATAACTCATACCATTACAATACAGAGTAAAGAAGAAGATAATAATAATAAAGAAGAAAATGTTGGTTTTTGTTTGTACAATATTACTAAATACCATAGTACCATAAAATGGGGCCAACTCAAAACTGGGACCTTTTAACGATGAGTCTTGAATGTAAACTTTAGCTTACAAGAAGTTCAAATTGTATGCATTGAAGCTTTTGTTTTCTGAAATCTTTAAGTAATTGTGATTTACTTGTATGGGCCAGAACTCAGAAACAAACCACCACCAGGCAGTTTATGAGATAACAAAGTACTGTCATTATATTAAACCTATTTGTTCAGAAAACAAAAGCTTCAATGCATACAATTTGAACTTCTTGTAAGCTAATCTGTTTACATTTAAGACTCATCGTTAAAAGGTCTTAAACGCCATGTGATCAGTTTTGAGTTTACAAAAACTATGGCCTCATTTTATGGTACTATGGTATTTAGTAATATTGTGCAAACAAAACCCAACATTCTTTTTTCTTTTTTTTTATTATCTTCTTCTTTTCTTAATTATAGTTACTTTCTTGATAATTATTTTAATTAAAAGATAGAGGATATTATTTATAAACATACACATCTAAATTATATTAAAGCAAACATCATTTCAGACATAAATACAAATATCACTTCTAGACATAAATCCCTCAATGAACTTGCATCTGAAAATTTTGTCGAGACATTGATTTTTATTATTTATTATACGAGTGTCATCTAAGGTTTTAAATATCCAGGTGGTTAATTTTGAGGCATTTTATTGTCATACAATTAATCCAGGTGGTTATTTTTATACTAAATGTATTTATTTTCATGCCAATTATAGTTCTTATATTAACATAAAATTACTGCTGTAGTAGATTATTATTTTCCTATGTAGAGGAAACAAGGTTATGAATAAAAACCACACGGGATAAGGCAGTACATAATTCTGTTTAATTCTTTTCCTTGATGCCGTGCCAAGAATCTTCTTAAAATGAAAACAAAAAGGCAATTATGATTAACTGTGTTGAATACATTTTAGAATCATGTGTGTTGAATTAAAAACATTGCTATTTTTGCATTATTTATTATACAGCAACGACGATCATCAAAAATTTATAATTTGCTTAAAACTCTTTAAAAAAACTTTTCCTTCCGCAAAAAAAAAAAAAGTGGAGGACTTTATGGTCATCAATTTTAATTTTTAGACCACGAATCTACGAAAGGCTTTCACAAAGTTTCTTTCGCGAACACAGTTACAGTTACGGGCCTCCGGGGTTTATCCGTGAACCCTTAACAGTCCCCATTCCCGAAACGTGAGAAAAGCGAATCTACTTCGAAAGATTAAACGCACGCATTCCACATTTTCGGTTCTTCAGATCAAAGATCTGCTTTTTCTGGCCGTTTTCGATCGCACGTTTTACCGTGGCAGGAACCGATTTCTGCTGCTCTGCTGCATCAGAAGCAGCAATTAGAGAAATGGTTATCGGCGTAGTTTTCCCGTTTTAAATAGGCTGTTGGCTCGGGAAGTTTTCCAGGTGATGGAACGAGTAGTGAAAACTGCTTTATTCGATTTTGGAAAAAGACTTCGTCCTTTCAAAAGAACTGATGTTTGGTTCTTTAAAGGTTGAAATGTACCTGCTTTATGCTAAACTGGAAAGCAGTTCGCGGATCGACATTGATAGGATAGAATAAAAGTACTTGTAAAAGAAAAAAAGATTTCTCAATAATCGATAGCATTGTAAACACAAAAAAGAGCATAATACATAGCCATTAATACAAGGTGCTTAATATGCTTATGTATTATGAGTTATCATATTTACGTTATATATTTCATACAATAAAGGATTTTTCAGGTAACGTAAGCATATTTTGTTCATTGAAATACTTTATGGCATTCATTCGTTAGATTATTTCTTATCATGTATTTTATGCCCTATTAATTTTCCACATGTTTATTTTTCTACTAATTTTAGTAACTTTCATGCTAATTAATTTAATTAAAGGGCAGAGGAAATTATTTATAAACATACGCCTCATAATTATATTGAAGCAACAAAACTTCTAGACATAAATTCATCAATGGATTTGCTTTTGAAATCATTAATGTGTTATTTATTATATCATGTAAGGATTTAAATATCTAGGTAGTTAATCTTCATATATTTTATTTTCATACTAATTATTTGGTTGGTTATTTTCATACTAATCATAGTTATTTTAATGCTAATTATTATAATTAAAAATAGAAGAAATTATTTATAAACATGCTCCTCATAATTATATTGAAGCAACAACACTTCTAGACATAAATTCATCAATGTATTTGCTTTTGAAGTCATTAATGTATTATTTATTATATCATCTAAGATTTAAATATCCAGGTAGATAATCTTCATACATTTTATTCTCATACTAATCATAGTTATTTTAATGTAATTATTATAATTAAAAATTAGAAGAAATATTTATAAACATGCTCCTCATAATTGTATTGAAGCATTGACATTTCAATGGATTTGCTTTTGAAGTCATTATATTATTTATTATATCATCTAAGGATTTAAATATCCAGGTAGTTAATCTTCATACATTTTATTTTCATACTAATCATTTTTAATGCTAATTATTATAATTAAAAATTAGAAGAAATTATTTATAAACATGCTCCTCATAATTATATTGAAGCAACAACACTTCTAGACATAAATTCATCAATGGATTTGCTTCTGAAGTCATTAATGTATTATTTATTATATCATCTAAGGATTTAAATATCAGGTAGTTAATCTTCATACATTTTATTTTCATATTAATCATAGTTATTTTAATGCTAATTATTATAATTAAAAATTAGAAGAAATTATTTATAAACATGCTCCTCATAATTATATTGAAGCAACAACACTTCAGACATAAATTCATCAATGGATTTGCTTTTGAAGTCATTAAATTATTTATTATATCATCTATGGATTTAAATATCCAGATAGATAATCTTCATACATTTTATTTTCATACTAATAATAGTTATTTTAATGCTAATTATTATAATTAAAAATTAGAACAAATTATTTATAAACATACTCCTCATAATTATATTGAAGGAAACATCATTTCTAGACATAAATCTCTCAAAGTGATATCGATACATTGATTTATTATTTATTATATAATCTAAGATTTTATATTCATACTATTTATCCGAGGGGTTATTTTCATACTAAATATAGTTATTTTCATGCTAATTATAGTTCTTCTGTTAACATAAATTTACTGCTACAGTAAAATTATTATTTTACCTCGTTTATGTACAGAAAAACAAGGTTATGAATAAAACCCACACCGGATGCTGCAGAACATAAGTTCATTATTATTCTTTTCCTTGATGCAGTGACAAAGATCTTTTAAAATGAAAACAAAAAGGCAATTATGATTAATGTATTCAAGACATTTTAGAATCGTGTGTGTTGAATTAAAAATATTGCTATTTAAGCATTATCTATTATACAGCAACGACGATCATTAAAAATTTATAATTTGCTTAAAACTCTTTAAAAACGTTTCCTTTCTGCAGATAAAAAAAAAAAGTGGTGGATTTTATGGTCATCAATTTTAATTTTTAGACCACGCATCTACGAAATGTAAAGGCTTTCACAATGTTTCTTACTCGAACACAGTTACAGTTAGGGGCCTCCGGGGTTTTTCCGTGAACCTTTAACAGTCCCCCATTCCCGAAACGTGAGAAGAGCGAATCTACTTGGAAAGATTAAACGCACGCATTCCACATTTTCGGTTCTTCAGATCAAAGATCTGCTTTCTTCTGGCCGTTTTTGATCGCACGTTCTTTCCATGACAGGAACCTATTTCTGCTGCTCTGCTGCATCAGAGGTAGCAATTAGGGAAATGGTTATCGTTGGAATTTTCCGTTTTATAGTCTGTTGGCTTCGGAAGTTTTCCTGGTGATGGAACGAGTTGTGAAAATTGCTTTATTGGACTTTGGAAAAAGTCTTGGTCCTCTGAAGAAGAGGTTGTTTGATTCTTTAAAGGTTGAAACGTACTTGCTTTGTGCTGAACTGAAAGCGACGTTGAAAGGATACAATAAAAAGGGTTATAAAAAAGGAAAACGGATTTCTCAATAATAGCATTGCAAACACACAACACGGCAAAACAGCCGTTAATACGAGGTGGTCATTGTGTTTCTGCATCATGTGTTATTATTTATATATTTTAATTTGATACAATAAAGGATACAATAAAGGACAATTTTATGCAACATAAACATATTTTGTACATTCATATACTTTATTTAATGCATTCGTTAGATTATCTCTTATCAGATCTTTACAATTACTCTTATATTTTTATACATTCAATTTGATTAGGTTTACAGTTTATTCAACTTAATTCAACAACAATTATTCTTGATTAGGCAGTTTACAACAATTATTCTTGATTAAGAAGTTTACAAATTCAACTTAATGAGTTTACAAACGTCGATGCTTGAAGCTATAAAACCATCCGAGATATTTCTAGAATTATTAGAGATGAAAGAACAATAAGATAAGAATATTAAAAAACATTAAGCTTTTTCGGTCCGTTTTTGAATGCAACAATTAGGGAAAGTGTTATCGCCGGAGTTTTCCGTTTTATAGGCTGTTGGCTCCGGAAGTTTTCTGTTGATGGAACGAGTAGAAAAACTGCTTTATTCGACTTGGAAAAAGGCTTGGCCCTTTCAAGTGTAGTTTATGATTCTTTAAAGGTGAAAGCGTACCTGCTTTGTGTTGAACTGGGAAACTGTTCCTGTATCAGCATTGTAATAATACAATAAAAAGGATTGTAAAATAATAAAAATTCTCAATAATAGCATTGTAAACGCCAAACACAGTATGACATCCGTTAATACAAGGTGGTTAATATGTTTCCATATCCTGTGCTATAATTTATATGTTATATATTCGATAAATTAAAAGATAATTTTATGTAACATAAACATATTTTGTTCATTTAAATATTTTGTTGAATTCATTCGATAGTTTATCTCTTATCAGATTTTGCTTCAAAAGTTTTTTTTCTATTACAATTACTTCTAAATTCCCGACGTCAGCTATAAACATTGCAGCATAAAATTGAAGTCTAGCCTGCTCTTTCAAAAATAAGTCGCTATTCGTCATCTTTCCTGTAGAAGTTTTTATTGTAAGATTTCTAAAGTATAATGAAGATGGTTCTTGTAAAAAGCAGCCATTACAGCAATCTCTGGAATCCGTGAAGTTGCCTCCATTTTATGTCATTGATGTTAGATTTTATGACAACATAAATACTTTTTATTTTTATCAGTGTAGGTTTTTTTTCTCGTATCAATGCATATTCCATAAAATATTTTCATAGGAATAAACAGCAGTAGATGAAAAATGTTACGCTTCGTAGAGTTTTATGGGTTAAAGTGGGTGGATATGGGCAATACGGATTATGGATTTTTAGGATGAAGTCTTGGAAGAAGTTTAAAAATGGGAAATGTTTGAGATACTATAGCCTTAATTTATGCAACATAAATATTTTTGAAAGGATGAAAAATGCGACTATAAAAAAATATAACTTTCACATAAGCTAATTTGAAAATTTTAAAATCTTCACCTGTATTTTTAGATTTTTTGGTATACAATAACTTTTAAAATTATGTAGAATAAAATATCGAAATTGTGAGAATAAATATGTAAATTAAGATACTAAATATGTGAATAGATTGAAGACATAAAATACTTTTGAGAAACATAGGGGAGTATCATGTCTCACTAATGTATACCACTTTATGCCCCACTGATGCTAATCGATTGTTGATGAGGGGATGTTTGGTTTGGTTTGTCGCTCTGCAGACATTTTGTGTACACTTTGGGCTAATTAGACTGGGACCTACAGTTTAACGGGGATTCCGAATCATTCACAAACATTCATGCCACCGCCATGATTCGAACTTGAAGCCTGTGGTACCAAAGGAGCGCTGGCTAATTGGCCATCAGTCAGTGATGAGGGAAGAAGATTTTCTTCCTGGAGGACTTTAAGGATTATTGTTCAATATTTGCTTGCTGTAAGGAGATTGTGAGAACAAATATGTAAATTACGATACTAAACATGGCAATAGTGAGAAAAGACATGAAATATGAAGAACATTGGTGAACTCTATGCCCTACTGATCTTTACCACTTTATATCCCACTGATGTTAAACTGAACTGCTTTCCGACAGCTGATGAGGGAGGAAATTTCCTTATAGGAGAACTTTTCGTGGTTACTGCTCCGTATTTGAGTGTCGTATGGGAGAAAAACTGAAAAATACCAGAAGGCTGTTTCATTATCGAATAGAGACAAACGAAAATTGTGAAAAAAAATAAAATTATGAGAGGAAATATAAAATTTTGATATTAAATAGGAGAATAGTTAATCAGTAATAGCTTTTTACCAGAAATTAAAAATTTTTTTTTTTTTTTACTTATTTGATGTCACTGAATATCTGTAATGCAAAAATATATATTAATATTTATACATTATTATTTACTATAAATTTTAAAATTCAAAAGAATATCTTTTATAATATTTTTAAAATCGATTTAATTTTAAGATTTTCTTTGACCATATTTAATAAGCATTTTATTTTCTACAGCTTAAAACAATATAATCAAGCACTCTAGTGATTTTTTAAACATAAGCCAAAAATCACGAAAGCAAAATATTATCTTAGACTAAAATCTTAATTTCGTTCTCCCACTTCTCCGGAAAAGAAAACAGGAGCGCAATTTAAAGTTGCTTTATTCAACCCACTCTAAATTCCCGACGTCAGCTATAAACGTCGCAACACAAAATTGAAGTGTAGCCCGCCCTTTCAGAAATAAGCCGCTATTCGTCATCTTTTCTGTAAAAGTTTTTACTGTAAGATTTCTAGAGTATTCTGAAGATGGTTCTTCTAAAAAGCCGCCATTACAGCAATCTCTCGAATCCGTGAAGTTGCCTCGATTTTATGTCATTGATGTTAGGTTTTATGACAACATAAAGACTTTTTTCTTTTTTATCAGTGTAGACTTTTTTCCCATATCAATGCATATTCCATAAAATATTTTCATAGGAATAAACAGCAGTAGATAAAAAATGTTACGCTTCGTAGAGTTTTGTGCTTTAAAGTGGGTGAGTTATGGGCGATAAGAATTAAGAATTTTTGGATGAAATCTTGGAAGGAGTTTCAAAATGGCAAACATTTGATGTATTGTAGCATTAATTTATGCAATGTAAAATTTTGAAAAGAATAAATAAAATACGAAATATAATAAAAGTTATAATATTAAAAATTTTAAATTCTACATTTTAGATAATATCAGTAGTTTAACATTTTTTGAAGTATAAAACATATACTGGAGTAAATACTGCAATTGTAAATGCAAATATGACAGTTGCGTGAAAAAATATTGGATTTGTGAGAAGAAATATGAAATATCAAATAATCATACCGAGGACAAATATTCATGAGTGTATAAATTGTAAAATTTTTATCAGAAATTTAATATAGTCAATTTTTTTTTTTTTTCTTATTTGTTATTAGTGAATATTTCTTGCTGATACTTATGTATTATAATTTGCTGTAAATTTTAAAAATTAATATTTTTTTTATAACATTCTTCAAAATCGATTTTATTTAAAGTTTTTTTGCAGCTACATCTAATAAGCATTTTACTTTCAACATCTTAAAACATTATAATCAAGCCCTCGAGTGTTTTTTTTCCAGAAATGACAAATCCAAAACGACGAATGCAAAATATTATCTTAGATTAAAATCTTAATTTCGTTCTCCCACTTCTCCGGAAAAGAAAACAGGGAGCGCAATTTAAAGTTGCTTTATTCAACCCACTCTAAATTCCCGACGTCAGCTATAAACGTCGCAGCATAAAATTGAAGTCTGGCCTGCCCTTTCAAAAAATAAGCCGCTATTCGTCATCTTTCCTGTAAAAGATTTCTAAAGTATTATGTAGATGGTTCTTGTAGAAAAAAACCGCCATTACAGCAATCTCTCGAATCCGTGAAGTTGTCTCGATTTTATGTCATTGATGTTAGGTTTTATGACAACATAAAGACTTTTTTCTTTTCATCAGTGTAGACTTTTTTACCCATATTAATGCATATTCCATAAAATATTTTCATAGAAATAAACAGTAGTAGATGAAAAATGTTACGCTTCGTAGAGTTTTATGGGTTAAATGGGGTGGGTTATGGGCAATATGGATTTAGGATTTTCAGGAAGAAATCTTAGGGAAGTTTCAAAATGGCACATGTTTGAGATATTGTAGCATTAATTGATACAACGTAATATTTTTGAAAGCATTAAAAAAAAAAAAAAAAAAAATAATAAAAATTATAATTTTTCGATTTTAAAATCTTTATTTTAGATATTCTCAGAATTTAACCATTTTTAAAAGAATAAAAACCATTCGTGGGTAAATACCGAGACTGTAAATGCAAATATAAGAGTTGTGATAGAAATATTGGAGTTGTGAGAAGAAATATGGGAAGCAAATATGGTATATTAAATATGCATGTAAACAGTACAAGCTAGAATAAAAAAGTATAACACATTAATTTTAAACACTTCATTTTAGATATTTTCAGAAAAATAAAATAAAATTTTTTTTTAAAAAATGTATAAAAAATATACGGGAGTAAATATCTGAACTGTAAAATGAAATTCAAAAGTTGTGTGAAGAAATATGGGAATTGTGATTTTTTTTTTTTTGACGATATGTATATGTGAGGATAGTAGATATGAGAGTAGTGAAGGAAGACACGAATTATTTTTTGATGACCATAGGTGAACTGTCTTTCCTATTGATGTCCCACTGATTCTATCCGTCGGATAATGAGGGACAAAATTTTCATTCCGGGAGGTCTTTTAGAGGGTACTGCACGGTATTTGCGTATCTTATGGGAGAAAACCCGGAAAACAATAAGAAGCGATTTGACTATCCAAGAAACAAAGACATAAAAATTATGAGAAAATATAGGAATTGTATGAGGAATTATTGGAATTTTGAGAAAAAATAGGGGAATGACGCTAACAAATATGTATGATTGTAAATGTTTTTAAAAAGTTTATCAGAAATTTATACAATTTTTTTTTCTTACTTGATGTTACTGAATATTTATCGTTAGTATCTATATATTGTAATTTACTGTAAATATTAGAAGTTAAGTGAATATCTGTCATAATTGTTTTTCAAAATGGATTTAATTTTAATATTTTCTTCAGCCGCATCTAATAAGAATTTTATATTTTACATCTTAAAACAATATAATAAAGCCCTCGAGTGCTTTTTATTCCATACATGACAAGCCAAAAATGAAAGAAAACAAAATATTATATTAGATTAAAATCTTAATTTCGTTCTCCCAATTCTCCAGAAAAGAAAACTGGAGCGCAATTTAAACTTGCTTTATTCAACCCACTCTAAATTCCAGTCAAACGCAGCATAAAAATTGAAGTCTGGCTCGCGCTTTCAAAAATAAGCCGCTATTCGTCATCTTTCCTGTAAGAGTTTTTACTGCAAGATTTCTAGAAGATGGTTCTTCTAAAAAAAAAAAGCCGCCATTACACAATCTCTCGAATCCGTGAAGTTGCCTCGATTTTATGTCATTGATGTTAGGTTTTATGGCAACATGAAGACTTTTTCTTTTATCAGTGTAGACTTTTTTTTCTTCCTTATCAATACATATTCCATAAAATATTTTCGTAGGAATAAACAGCAGTAGATGAAAATGTTACACTTCGTAGAGTTTTATGGATTAAATTGGGTATGGACATTATGGATTATGGAGTTTTGAGGATGAAATCCTGGAAGAAGTTCCAAAATGGCAAACATTTGAGATATTGTAGAAAAATTTTAGTATGATATATTTTATATTTTAAAAATGATATATTTTATATATTTTAAAATGATATATTTTATATTTTAAATTCTTCCTCTTAGATATTATTAGTATTTAAACTTTTTTAACAGTATAAAAATATACGAGATTAAATACCGAAATTGTGAAAGCAAATATAAAAGTTGTGATAAGAAAATATTGGAATTGAGGAGTAGAAATATGGTAATCGTGAGAGGAAATATGGAAATTGTGAAAACAAATATGAGTATTGAGAGAAGCCTGGGGAATATGGTATTATATACAAATTTGGGGAACTGTGCAATCAAATATCGGAAATGTGGAGAAATTAATGAAATTGTGACTACATATATAAAAATTGTAATTGTAAATATGGGAATAGTGAGAAAAGACAATTTTTTTTTGTTGAAAATAGGTTAACTTTATTACCCACTGATCCTCATTAGGTCCCACTGATGCTTTGCCGATTGCTGATGATGATGGACTGAAATTGCCTTTTCGGCAGGACTTTTAGGGGTTACTGCTCCGTATTTGCTTGCTGTATGGAAGAAAAACCGGAAAATTCAAAGAAGCAGGTTGACTGCCGATGATGAGAGACAGACACGAAATTGAGAGAAAAAATATAAGAATTGTGAAAAAAAATATGGAAATTTTCATTGCAAGTATTGCATAACTGAAATCAAATACGTATGAGGGCATTAATTTAAACAACTTTTATCAGAAATTTAGACGATTTTTTTCTTATTTGATGTTACTGAATATTTATTGCTAATACTTAATATATTAAAATTTACTGTAAATCTTAAAAGTCCAAAGGACTATTTGTAACAATAATTTTACAATTTGTAACAATATATTAACAATAAATAGTCAATTTTATTTTTAACATTTTCTTTCGCCGCATCTAATAAACATTTTATTTCCTACAAGTTTACGAAAATATAATCAAGCCCTCGAGGGCTTTTTTTTCTATATATGACAAGTCAAAATATTATCTTAGATTAAAATCTTAATTTCGTTCTCCCACTTCTCCAGAAAAGAAAACAGGGAGCGCAATTTAAAGTTGCTTTATTCAACCCACTCTAAATTCCCGACGTCAGCTATAAACGTCGCAGCATAAAATTGAAGTCTGGCCTGCTCCTTCAAAAATGAGCCGCTATTCGTCATCTTTCCTGTAAAAGTTTTTACTGTAAGATTTCTAAAGTATTACGAAGATGGTTCTTCCAAAGAAGCCGCCATTACAGCAATCTCGAATCCGCGAAGTTGCCTCGATTTTATGTCATTGATGTTACATTTTATGACAACATAAAAGCCTTTTTCTTTTATCAGTGTAGACTTTTTTTCCCATATCAATGCATATTCCATAAAAATATTTTCATAAGAATAACCAGAACTAGATGAAAAATGTTACGCTTCGTAGAACTTTATGGGTTAAATTGTGTGGGTTATGGGCAATACAGAGATATTGTAGCACTAATTTATACAACGAAAAATTTTTTGAAAGCATAAAGGAAAGTTCGAAATATCATAAAAACAATATTTAATGTTTTAAATTCTTCATTTTTAGATATTCATAGTATCTAAACATTTTTGAAAATTATAAAAATATATCGGAATAAATAGCGTAATTGAAAAAGCAAATATGAGAGTTGTGTGACTAAATATAGGAGTTGCGAGAAGGAATATGGGGGAAGCAAATGTGGGATATCAAATATGGTTGTAAAAAAAAAAAGAATTAATTTAAATTTAAAATTCTCCATTTTAGGTATTATCAGTATTTAAACATTTTTAAAAGTATAAAAAATATACGAGCCTTTTAAATATCGGATGTGTAAAAGCTAATATAAGAATTGTGAGAAAAAATATTGCAATTAGGAGTAGAAATATGGTAATCTTGAGAGCTAATATGGAAATTGTGAAAACTCTGAAAATGATTAATGAGAATCCTGGGGAATATGGAAAAATACACAAATTTGGGGTATTACGGTATCAAATATGTGAATTGGGGGAGAAAATATCGAAATTGTGAAAACAAATATGAAAATTGTAATTGTAAATATGGGAATAATGAGAAAAACAAATTTTTTTAATGAACTTAGGAGAACTTTATTTCTTACTGATGTATACCTCATTATGTCCCCCTGATGCCTCATAAATGCTATCTGTCTGATTGCTGATGAGGAGCGAATGAAATTGTCTTCCGGGAGGACCTTTAGGGGTTACTGCTACTTATTTGCGTGTCGTATAGAAGGAAACACGGAAATTGCAAAGAAGTTGCTTGACTATCGATGAAAGACAGAACTGAAAATTGTGAGAATATATAAGAATTGTAAGAGGAAATATGGGAAATTTGATAGCTAATATGGAAATAATGAATATGGGTGAGCATGTATAAATATGTACGAGTGTAAAATTTTTAAAATTTTCTATCAGAAATATTTAGTATATATTTTTATTCTTTGATGTTACTGAATATTTATTAAATATACTTACGCATTTATAATTTTCTGTTAATATTAAAAATGAAATGAAGCTTTTTTTATAATATAACAAAAATCTTTTAATTTTAACATTTTCTTTCGCATCATCTAATAAGTTTTTATTTTCTATATCTTAAAACAACATAATCAACCCTCCAGTGTTTTTTTTTTTTTTTTGACAAGCCAAAAAACGAAGGAAAACAAAATATTATCTTAGATTAAAATCTTAATTTCGTTCTCCCACTTCTCCAGAAAAGAAAACAGGAGCGCAATTTAAAAGTTGCTTTATTCAACCCTCTCTCTAAATTCCCGACGTCAGCTATAAACGTCACAGCATAAAATTGAAGTCTGGCTTGCTCTTTCAAAAATAAGCCGCTATTTGTCATCTTTCCTGTAGAAGATTTTACTGTAAGATTTCTAAAGTATTATGAAGATGGTTCTTCTAAAAAAAATCAGCCATTACAGCAATCTCTGAATCCGTGAAGTTGCTTCGATTTTATGTCATTGATGTTAGGTTTTATGGCAACATAAAGACTTTTTCTTTTATCAGTGCAGACTTTTTTTTTCCCCATATCAATGCATATTCCATAAAATATTTTCATAGGAATAAACAGCAGTAGATGAAACATGTTACGCTTCGTAGAGTTTTATGTGTTAAATTGGGTGGGTTATGGGCAATAGGATTCAGCTTTTGAAGATAAAATCTTGGAGAATTTTCAAAATGGCAAACGTTTAAACTACTGCAGCACTAATTTATTCAATGTAAAATTTTTGGAAAGACAAAAATAAAAGTACGAAATATAGTACAAAATTAAAATATTTTAAATTTTAAATTCTTGATTTTAGATATTCTTAGAATTTAAACATTTTTAAAAATATAAAAAACTATACGAGCGTAAATAGCGGAATTGTAAAAGCAAAAATAAGAGTTGTGAGAGCAAATTTTATTGCAAAAACCCGGGAGTGGAAATATGGAATCTTGAGAGCTAATATGGATGTTGTCAGTTGTTTTTTGAAGTGTGTCGCTCTGCGGTCATTTTTGAAAACTTTAGGGTGCACTAGATACCCTCTTATAGCGTTAAAAGCGGATTTGCCTTCCACCGATATCCTCAGGATATGCGCTTCCGATGACTGATGCCTTTTTTTGGGAATACGTTTGAGAAATTTACCAAGGCCTCAGTAATTGCTTGTCGAAAATATGGAGAGTACACTGAAAATACGCGAAATAGCCTGACTATCATTGATAGATAGAAATAAAAATTTCACAAATCCAGAAAAGAAAATAGAGCGCAACTTAAAGTTGCTTTTTATTCAACCCACCTAAAGATTCCCGACGTCAGCTATAAACTTCGCAGCATAAAATTGAAGTCTATGCCGCTTTTTCAAAAATAAGCCACTATTCGTCATCTTTCCTGCAAAAGTTTTTACTATAAGATTTCTAAAAGTATTGTGAAGATAGTTCTTGTAAAAAAAAAAGGCGCCATTATAGCAATCTCTCGAATCCGTGAAGTTGCCTGATTTTATGTCATTGATGTTAGGTTTTATGACAACATAAAGACTTTTTCTTTTTTATCAGTGCAGATCTTTTTTTTTTCCCATATCAATGCATATTCCATAAAATATTTCATAGGAATAAGTAGTAGATGAAACATGTTACGCTTCGTAGAGTTTTATGGGTTAAATTGGGTGCGCGCTTATGGCAATATGGATTAAGGATTTTGAGGATAAAAATCTGGAAAAAGTTTCAAACTGACAAACGTTTGAGATATTGTAGTACCAATTATGCAATGTTAAATTTTTTTGAAAGGATAAAAAGTAAAACTACGGACTCTAAAAAATTATATTATTTTAGATTCTTCATTTTAGAAATTCTCAGTATTTAAACATTTTTAAAAACATAAAAATTACTAGAGTGAATACCGGACTTGTAAAAGCAAATGTTGGAGTTGTAAGAAGAAATATGGGAATATGGAATATCAATTATGCATGTAAATACAAGTTAGAATAAAAACTATGCTGCTGCAATTATAAATAATTCATTTTTGATATTCTCAGAATTTAAAAATTTTTTAATGTATTAAAAATGTGTGGGAGTAAATATCTGAATTGTACAAGTAAATATAAAAGTTGTGTCAGAAAATATTGAATTTGTGAGAAGAAATATGGGAATTATGATAGTAAAATACGGTAAAAGTGAAAGAAAATACGAATATTTTTTTTGATGACCATAGGTGATTTTTCTTTCCCACTAATATGTACCACTTCCACTGATTATATCCCCTGGTTATAAAAAAAGATATTCCCTTCCTGAAGACATTTATAATGTATTGCACGGTATTTGCGTGTCTTATGGAAGAAAACGTGGGAAAATAAAAGAAAAAGCAGCTTAACTATCGATGACAGAAAGAAATTGAAAATCTCAGACATGAAAATTGTGAGAGAATTACAAGAGGAAAATAGTACATTTGACAGCAAATATGAGCACACCGAGGACAAAATGTATGTGTGTAAAATAAAAATTTTTTATCAGAAATTTAGACAGTTTTTTTCTTATTTGATGTTATTAAATATTTATGGGTAATGATTATAATTTATTCTAAATCTTAAAATGAATATTTTTTATAACATTTTTTTTTAAAAATCAATTTAATTTTAACAGTTTCTACAGTCACATCTAATGAAACATTTTATTTTCTACACCTTAAAAACAATATAACCAAGCCCTCGAGTGCTTTTCCACATGACAAGCCAAAAACGACGAATGCAAAATATCATCTTAGATTAAAATCTTAATTTCGTTCTCCCACTTGCTCCGAAAAAGAAAACAGGAGCGCAATTTAAAGTTGCTTTATTCAACCCACTCTAAATTCCGACGTCAGCTATAAACGTCGCAGCATAAAATTGAAGTCTGGCCCGCCCTTTCAAAAATTCGTCATCTTTCCTGTAAAAGTTTTTTACTGTAAGATTTTGAAGTATTATGAAGATGGTTCTACTACAAAAAAAAGCCACCATTACAGCAATCTCTCGGATCCGTGAAATTGCCCAATTTTATGTCATTGATGTTAGATTTTATGACAACATAAAGACTTTTTTCTTTTATCAGTGTAGACTTTTTTTCCCATATCAATGCATATTCCATAAAAAATATTTTCATACGAATAAACAGCACTAGATGAAAAATGTTACGTTTCATAGAATTTTATGTGTTAAATTGGGTGTATTATGGGCAATATGGATTAAGCATTTTTAGGATGTAATCTTGGAAGAAGTTTCAAAATGTCAAACGTTTGTGATATTGTACTAATTTGTACAACGTAAAAAAATTTTAAAAGAGTTAAAAATTGTATGAAATATAATAAAAATTATGAAATTTTTTAAATTTTAAATTGTTCATTTCAGATAATCTCGTATTTAAATATTTTAAAACCATAAAAATGTATATGGGGAATAACCACCGGAATTGCTAAAGCATATATATAATTTGCGTGAGAAAATATTGTGAGTTGTGAGAAGAATTATATAAAGCAAAAATGGAATAACATGGAACTAACAATGGAACTTAAAAAAAATATGAACTAATAGCAAAATTATAATATTTTAAATTTTAAATTATTCCTTTTAAATATTACTATTATTAAACATTTTTTTGAAATTATAAAAAAGTAAAGGTACATACGAAATATAATAAAAATAATGATATTTTAAATTCTTCATCTTAAATATTCTCAGTATCTAAACATTTTTTTAAAAGTTATAAAAAATATATTGGAGTAAATATCGTGATTGTAAAATAAAATATAAGAGTTGTGAGTAGAAATTGGGAAGCAAATATGGAATAATCAAATATGCATGTAAAAAGAACGAGCTACGAATAAAAAATTATAAAACTTTTAATTTTAAATACTTCATCTTAGATATTCTCAGAATTTAAACATTTTTAAAAGTATAAAAATGTACGGTAGTAAATATCTGAATTGTAAAAATAAATATAAAATTTGTGTGAGAAAATATTGGGTTTGTGTGAAGAAATATGGAAATTGTGATGGTAGACATGGCATAGTGAAAAAAAATAAGATTTTTTTTTGGTGACCGTAGGTGAACTTTTTTGAAATGAGATGTGTACCATTGATGTCCCATTGATTGTATCCTACAGAGGATGAAGGAAAAAAGTTTCTTATGGGAGGACTTTTAGATGGTACTGCATGTTATTTGTGTGTCTTATGGAGAAAACCCGAAAGTAACAGGAAGTATTTTATGTATCGATGAGAGACAAAAATGAAAATGTGAGAAAATCTAAGAATTGCAAGAGGAAATATAATAATTTTTATATCAAATATGGGAATACGGACGATAAAAATGTATGATTGTATAAATTTAAAAAATATTTATCAGAAATTTATAACAATTTTTCTTATTTGGTGTTACTGAATATTTATTGCTAATATTTATGTATTTGCAACAAATCTTAAAATGTAAATTTTATTTTAACATTTCCTTTTCGCTGTATCAAATAAGCATTTTATTTTCGACATCTTAAAACAATATAATTAAGTCCTCAAGTGCTTTTTTCAGACAAACCAAAAAAGAAGAATGCAAAATATTATATTAGATTATAATCTTAATTTCGTTCTCCCACTTCTCCAGAAAAGAAAATAGGAGCGCAATTTAAAGTTGCTTTATTCAAGCCACTCTAAATTCCCGACGTTAGCTATAAACGCCGCAGCATAAAATTGAAATCTTGGTCGCCCTTTCGAAAATCAGCCGCTATTCAGCCGCCATCTTTCCTGTAAAGATTTTACTGTAAGATTTCTGGAAGTATTATGAATATGGTTCTTCTAAAAAAAGCCGACATTACAGCAATCTTCGAATCCGTGAAGTTGCCTCGATTTTATGTCATTGGTGTTAGGTTTTTATGACAACATAAAGACTTTTTTTTAACAGTGCAGATCTTTTTTTGTCCCATATCAATGTATATTTCATAAAATATTTCCTTAAGGATAAAACAGCAGCAAATGAAAAATGTTACGCTTCGTAGAGTTTTATGGGTTAAATTGGGTGGATTATGGGCAATATGGATTAAGGATTTTTAGATAAAATCTTGGAAGAAGTTTCAAAATGGGAAATGTTTGAGATATTGTAGCATTAATTTATGCAACGTAAATATTTTTTGAAAGGATAAAAATTATACGACAATAATAAAAATATAAATTTCACATAAATTAATTTTAAAATTTTAAAATTTTAACTTGTATTTTTAGATTTTTTGGCTGTACAATAACTTTTAAAAATTATGTAGAATAAAATATCGAAATTGTGAGAATAAATATGTAAATTAAGATACTGAATATGTGAATAGTGAGAGGACATAAAATACTTGTCGCTGTTTGATGTTTGGTTTGGTTTGGCGCTCTACAGACATTTTGTGTAGACTTTGGGCTAACTATACCGGGACCTACAGTTTAACGGGGATCATTCACAAACATCCATGCCACAGCCAGGATTCGAACGTGAAGCCTGTGGTACCATAGGCCTGGCTAATTGGCCATCAGGCAGTGATGAAGGGAGAAGATTTTCTTCCTGGAAGACTTTTAAGGGTTTGTGAGAACAAATATGTAAATTAAGATACTAAACTTGGCAATAGTGAGAAAAAGACATGAAATGTTGATGAACAAAGTAGAACTCTATGTTCTACTGATGTTTACCCCTTTATATCCACTGATTTTAAATCTCACTGCTTTTTATCCCACTGATGCTTTCAACAGCTGATGAGGGGCGGAAATTACCTTATAGGAGAATTTTAGTGGTCACAGCACCGTATTTGCTTGCCGTATGGGAGGAAACAGGAAAATACCAGAAGACTGTTTGATTATCGAATAGAGACAAACGAAAATTGCAAAAAAAAATATAAGAATTTGAGGGGAAATATAAGAATTTTGATATTAAATATGAGAATAGTTGAGAAAAATATGTATGAATTAACAAATTAAAAAAAAAAAAAAAAATTTTATCAGAAATTTAAGCATTTTTTTTTTTTTACTTGATGTTACTGAATATTTATCGTGTAATAATATATATTAATATTTATACATTATTATTTTTACTGTAAATATTAAAAATCAAAAGAATATCTTTTATAATATTTTTCAAAATCAATTTCATTTTAGCATTTTCTTCCGCTGCATCTAATAAGTATTTTATTTCCTACATCTTAAAACAATATAATCATGCCCTCGAGTGCATTTTTTTCCACACAAGGCAAGCCAAAAACGACAAATGCAAACTATTACCTTAAATTAAAAATCTTAATTTCGTTCTCCCACTTCTTCAGAAAAAGAAAACAGGAGCACAATTTAAAGTTGCTTTATTCAACCCACTCTAAATTACCGACGTCAGCTATAAACGTCGCACCATAAAATTGAAGTCTGGACCGCTCTTTCAAAAATGAGCCGCTATTCGTCATCTTTCCTGTAAACGTTTTTACTGGAAGATTTCTAAAGTATTATGAAGATGGTTCTGCAAAAAAAAGCCGCCATTACAGCAATCTCTCGAATCCGTGAATTTGCCTCGATTTTATGTCATTGATGTTAGGTTTTTTGGCAACATAAAGACTTTTTCTTTTATCAGTGTAGACTTTTTTTCTATATCAATACATATTCCATAAAATATTTTCGTAGAAATAACCAGCAGTAGATGAAAACTGTTACGCTTCTTAGAGTTTTATGGAATTAAATTGTGTGGGTTATGGGCAATAGGGATTAAGGATTTTGAGGATGAAATCTTGGAGAAGTCCCAAAATGTAAACAGATATTGTAGCATTAATTTATGCAACTTAAAATTTTTGAAAAATTAAAAGAAGTACGAAATATAAAAAATTAAATCTATTAAATTCTTCATTTAAAATAATCCCAGTGTTTGAAAAATTTTTAGAAGTATAAAAAATATATGGGAATAGATACCGTAATTCTAAAATAAATATAAGATTTGTGAGAAGAAATATGGTGAGAAAATGTGGAATATCAAATATGCATGTAAAAAATATGGCTAGAATAAAAAAAAATAGAATAAAAAATACTTCAATAATAAGAGTTATAAATGCAGCTGGCAAACACTTAATTTGGTCTTCGATGCCTTAAGGCAAGCGCTGCACAGACGTTACACTTTGCATTAGAACTTGAAGATAAGCCACGGACGCGGAGTAACAATGCCCCCACAACGCTCTACGATTTTAAACATTATTAAAAAACTTATAAAAATCTGTAAACTGACAGTAAATTCAGGCCCGCATTTGAAACATTATTAAAAGTATAAAAAATTATGAGAGTAAATATCTGTACTTGTAAAAGTATATATAAAAGTTGTAGTGAAAATATTGGATTTTTGAGTATGAATATGGTAATTGTGAAAGAAGACACGAAATCTCTTTTTGATGACCATAGGTGAACTTTTTTTCCCACTGATATGTACCACTAATAACCCACTGATTTTATCCGACGAAAAATAAAGAAAAGAAATTCCATTCCGGGAAGACTTTTACAGGGTACACACGTTACATACGTCTCCCATAACAACGTTATTTCCGTGTCGTAGTGGAGAAAAACCCAGAAAATACTGGGAAGCAGCTTAACTATTGATAAGAGACAAAATGAAAATGTGAGGCATGAAAATTGAGAGAAAATCTAATAATTGAAAGACTAAATATAGGAAATTTGATAGCAAATATGGGAATAGAGAGAACACATATTTATGAGTGTATAAATTTAAAAAAAGTTTATTAGAAATTTAGACAATTATTTTCTTAATTGATATCACTGAATATTTATTGCTAATATTTATTGCATTATATTTTACTGTAATTATAAATTTTCAACTGAATATGTTTTATAATATTTTTCAAAATTGATTTAATTTTTACATTGTATTCAGCCATATCTAAAAAAAAGCATTTTATTTTTATATCTTAAAACAATATAATCAAGCCCTCGCGTACTTTTTTTCCCACATATGACCAGCCAAAAACAACGAATGCAAAATTTTATCTTAGATTAAAATCTTAATTTCGTTCTCCCACTTCTCCAGAAAAAAAAACAGGAGCCCAATTTAAAGTTGCTGTATTCAACCCACTCTAAATTCCCGACGTCAGCTATAAACGTCGCAGCATAAAATAGAAGTCTATCCCCGCTCCTTCAAAAATAAGCCGCTATTCGTCATCTTTCCTGTAAAAGTTTTTACTGTAAGATTTCTAAAGTATTATGAAGATGGTTCTTGTAGAAAAAAGCCGCCATTACAGCAATCTCTCGAATCCGTGAAGTTGCCTCGATTTTATGTCATTGATGTTAGGTTTTATGACAACATAAAGAGTTTTTCTTTTATCATAAAGACTTTTTTTCCCATATCAATGCATATTCCATAAAATATTTTCTTGACGCTTCGTAGAGTTTTATGTGTAAAATTGGGTGGTTTATGGGCAGGTATGGATTGAGGATTTTGGGATGAAATCTTGTAGTAGTTTCAAATTGGCTAATGTTTGAGATATTGTAGCATTAATTTATACAACGTAATGTTTTTGATCAGGATAAAAAAAAGTACGAAATATAATAAAAAATATAATAATTTAGATTTTAAATTCTTCATTTTAGATATTCTCATTATTTAAATCTTTTTTAAAATATAGAAAATATACGAGAGTAAATACCGGATTTTTAAAAGCAAATATAAAAGTTGTGAGAGAAAATATTGTAGTTGTGAGAAATAATATGGGAAGCATGAGAGCAAAAATGAAAATTGAGAGAATGGGGAATATATTATATATATATAAATTTTGAGACACTGTGTGATCAAATATGGGAATGTTGGAGAGTTATGAGGATATAGGATTTATGGGAAAATATGAGAGATATGAGGATAAAAATTATATACCATAATACGATATTCAGTAAATGTGAAGTAGATCCCCCTAAAATCCTTTTTCAGGGACTCAGAGCCAAATCAGTCCTATGTATGCTCTATCACCGCAGAAGCTGTCCTCTTTCCCTCTATCCATGCTTAGACTACTCATGGGGTGTCCGTCCTGAGCTGCTGAACACTGAGGATTAGTCACGACAATATTTCTTCTGTAAAAATTCCACATTTTGTATTATTTACAATCTGTGTCTACTGTACTACTATCTGTAGGTGAGAGATGCATTAAATCTGTAGGTTAAAAGTTCTTTAGGTTGTATGAGGTGGAGAGGTAGGTGTGAATTTCTAGGCAGCATTTCTGAAAAGTGTTCATTCGAAATTACATGGTAAAATACATACTATCTACTAAACATTACACTTCATTGTAGCAAACCTACATAACTGCTATTATGCTACATTGTATTGTAGTAGCAGATTTTCCGAGATGCGCACTGTGTTATGCTGAATTTGCTACATATCGGAGTTTTTAATGTAGAATTACTTAAACCAAAGTAGGTAGAAGTCTAATAGAATCGTGGGTATAAGTCTGAATTGGCTCCGAGTCGCTGAACCAGGAGTGCTGTGCCTTCAGAAGGACTTTTTAGGGGGTAAGACACATATTTGTTTATCGTATGAGTGAAAATTCAGAAAAGTCCCACCAGGTAGTCTTACTAACGAGGCGAGATGCTGAACATCACAAACGCGATCGAAACTTTTCAATTTTATGAAACAGTGTCTACAAACTTATGGCTGCCAGCTGATTGAGCAAACCACAATTTGATTTGAACCAACCATAATTACCACTAACCCACGATTTTGAAAAAAATTTAAAAAAAAAAAAGGCAGTAAAATAAGTACCATAAAATCATGAATATGATAAAAATTTGTTCCATAACAATTGCTTACAGAGGAATTATAAATTTCCTATATAAAGAAAAACCTTTTAGTTAAACCTTATGTTTTATATTTCATAGACTACTTTTTAAAGTAACGGAAATAAGTTTCACAAAAATATACCTATCTATCTATATGACTATCTATTTTCTTTTGTCATATAATGATGCATGACTTACTTTTTCTTTTGTCATAATTATTCTGTATAATTATTTAGCCATTCTTTCATATATATATTCGTGTATGATTCCTTACTAGCTAAATTAGGATTACAAATAGAGTTGCCAGCGGTTTTGTTTCTCTTGCAACAACTCATACTTGGCGAGCTTTTCTCATCAGCTTGATTTAATAGAAGAATGGCCTTCCCACATAACGCGAAAAGTTAGGGGGATTATCGTTAACTAGTAAACCACGAACAAAAGTGGTGAGAATAAATTACACCCTGAATAATAAGGCTAGTCAACGTTATTGTTCATCATGGATGCATTTTGGGTGCATTAAATTCATATAGCTGGATATAATTTTCTTCTGCATAACGGAGTCCTTTATATGATATATAATAAACTGTAAAGAAATTGTGTTAAAGATTGCTTTTAATATGAATAGTTTTTATTATATGTAGAAACAAAGTTTAAGAAAGACACACGAATCTTTAATTAAGTAAATTAATTATTTAATTAATATTTTTAGGTACTTTATTTTATTTTAAGACATTTATAATTACTTTAAAGTATTTGTAATAATTTAAAAACGTTTGTGTGGGAATAAAGTAGTGTTTTTGGGATAAATTATTAAAGTGAACATGCTCCTTAGTTTAACGAATGATGGAATTTGCGTGGAAAAAGTGAAGAAAAATAAGGAAAATACTTATACAGCTGGCATTACAGTGCGTTAATATATTATAATTCTTAACTGAAATAATAATTGCATTCTTCTTATTATTGTTCTAGCTAGTCCTTTTAATTTTTTTTTTTTAATTTTATGTTTTGAAATTAGTAAATTTTCAATTTTTTTCTGTGTTCTATTCTAATGGTCTTTTTTCTATGCTTTAGCGTTCTTTATTTATTATTTGCTTTTTAAAATGTTATAACAATGATGAAGTTGGCAAAGCAAACGTGAAGCAGACAAGGAACATGCTTATATAGGTGACATAACAGTATGGTAATATATTATACATTTTTTCTATAATAATCATATTGGCACCAAGCACTAGAGTTCTAATCACTGCCCATCTGAAAATTTTTATCAATTTAAAATGCGCAAACAGTTATAAACATAAGTAAATTATTTTACGACGTAAAAATCTCTTACTGAAGAGTAATTCTTCAATACTTTTTACCAATAATCAAAATATGTGATTTTAGTTGTTATTATTTAGGAATCGCACGTACTTTTTTGAATATTATTCGTTCCAGCTAATGATTATTGAAGACTATTACCAGTCATAACAAAAAAGATAAACAAGGAGAAACGGTTAAGTGACGGGAACATTCCGAGTATTAATCTGTTTTAATCATTTTGACGATGCTCCCTGTCAAAACTGCGTAGGTCCGCATTATGCGGTTAGGGTATGTCAGCTTCGTAATAGCCAGCAGAGAATGTCCAGATGGCTAACATTTGTGCAAAGTGGATGAAAGGGTTGCTGCCCTTTGGACAGCAGCTCTAATCAATTACAAAGAACTACTGTGGTCCCCAAATGATATGTGAGAGAAGAAACAGGCATGTTACTGAATGCATTGCCTGGGTACATTTATTAATTATAAAAATAACCTGACAAATAAAAGATTAATAATTGTCCTTTATACTATTTTTTAGACCTTAAATATATGTCTTATATTATTTAGTTTAAATGTGAGGAAAATTATATGATATATGACGGAAACTACAAAATGATTAAAAAGATAAAGGACAAAAACATTTTTAGACTCACAGCTATTTATGTAACAGTTATTGTTATCAAAACAATTTGTTACTGAAAGCAGAATAAAAGCAAAATGAATATATTCAAAATTCAAAGTATGCTATTCACCCATTCTACTTCCTGTCTTTTGCAGTACAAAGTCACTCAACTTCAGCAGAAATCTATTTATGACGGAATAGAATAAGGACGGAAAGATATATATATACAGTAAGATATTTCCGTCATAAATATATTTCTCGTGAAGTTGTGACCTTTGAGTAAGGTGCAAAAGGAATTAGAATAAGGTGAAGTAGCATACTTTGGATTTTGAATATATTTAAAATAAATATGTATATATATATATTAAAATATGTATATATATTTCTTTTTCATTCCAAACGAATAATTTCTTTGAAAATGTTTAAATACAAAATTTAACAACTGAAAAACAGTCAAATTTAAAAATTATTTGAAAATCTTCAATATCCATAAGTATAAAACAAAAAAACTCATTTGAAAGCTATTTTCCCAAAGACCAACTTTATCAGTGCTAAGCATTGAAATTTTGACATTTCAGTCTTTTTTCCGTAACAAGAGAAGGCTTAAGAATTATAGCCACGAGGAATTTACCCAAACGTGAGTGGTTCGATATGAATACTTCAAGTCCAGAATAGAACGACAGTCTATTCTCGCCCAGGTCTTTGAACAGGTTAATAAGTAAATGCGTGGGATGTATCAACTTGGTGGTTCTGAATCAGCCTTTGGAATTTTAGAACCTAATTCGAAGCCTAGATACCATTATTTATAAACTCGGTTTTTTAAGTATAGTTGATATATGTGCTTTCTTCGGCTGACACAGTAGATATTTTATGTATTTTGTTTCAAATGCTGAAATGAGTTTTTCTATACCCAATTTCGACTATATAATTAGCTGAGAAATTAATCATTATTCCATTATTTAAAACTGTATTTGATTTAGATATCTATTTATATTTAAATTAAGAATCTTAAATAAATAATGGTCTACTGGTAATTCAAAGGTAAAAATAGCTATAAAGATAGTGTGCGTGATAACAAAGGTTCAATCTCGCTGAGGGCGTACATTTTACTCACAGTTTTCAAAATAAAGAAGATAAGACAGTGAGCGAGACAGCATATATAAGCATCTTAAGTTGGCAATTTAGTAGATACCGTGATGGTGAGTTCAGAATTTCTTCCATACGATACGCAAATGGTCTAAATGTTTACACTTGAAATTCGCCCTGAAATGAAATCAATCACTTCCCTGTGGTAGATTAGTATTATACAATGTAAGAATCAAATGTTCAATATAAAAAAGAATGTAAATTAGGACGTATAAATTGCATTATCCACAATAACCTCTCGATGCATCACACATTTAAATATTTCCTGTACTACATTTAGAAAAAGGGGTGCGATGTAGACCTAATTCCTAGTGGTGCATCCTGGGCTACATTCTATACTACGTTCTATACGTTCTATGCTTCCCTTTGTTATGAGCTCTCGCTGCTATCCTGACATTCATCCGGTTGGTCTGCGTGTATTGCAATTCAATGTTGGCGGCTTGTCTCGATCAAAAAGAAATTATCTAATCTCTACACAATTTCAGACAAAATGATGGGAGTTGAGGATCTGCCCACAGTTCCAAACGTCTCAAGCCGTGTAGTTGTTGCACAAAGTTCCACCTTTTAGCAGGTGGTCACGACTGTCTGGGTGAACATCTGCATCGCATAGGGATTTTCGGACCAAATCAAGCTGCCTTTGAAATGTGTGGCAGAACTAATGAACCAAGATCATCTCCATTATTGCTTGGCGCTTACGGCGAATCTGATATGGCGAGACATTAGCAAGCTAGAGAACTCTTATGGCAATGAAGTTCGTTAAATCAGTTGAATACTTTTGTGTGTATATTTCTTTTCTTTTTATTCTGCATTTTCCCCTTTTTTGTATTGCTTGCCATTGAAATAAAGAAAAAAGAAAAGAAACTTTTTGGAAAATGTTGAACTATCTACATATAAAGTGTTAGAGTATCGCGCTTTTTCTTTGTCTTACTGCGCGAGGGATATAAAGACAAGCTGCATTTTTTATTTTCGCATTTCTTTCTTTACAATAATTTTAAAGAACATATAATTATTTGGCTGACTTTATGTAACTTTTCGTTATATTATCTCCTTTATTTAACTTTACATTGCTGTAATTTTGAGACAAACTTTTATTGAAGTAGGAATATAAAAAATAAAGTCATTTGAAAAGACTTCACTTGTCTAGCACATGGAATGAATGAAATCAACTTTTAAAGTTGAAAAGTTATGCAAAGCCTTTCTAGGTATTTATTACCATAGCATAATAACCATAGCATAATGTGCATTCTGTAGTTTGAATGTATGACTTTTATTCAAATGTCTTTTTCTTTATTTGTTTAGTCAAGAATTTTATCATAAACGTTGTTGCTATCACAATGTTTTATTCTCTGAGGCAAAATTTAAATTTGTTACATTTCTGGCCATACAGAGCTGCCCAGAGTTACACAAACTTTACATTTAACAGTGTTTAATTTTCTAATACCACAATTTCTAGTTTAAAAAGAAAGTTGTACTGCAAAAATTACTTTTACTATTATATTTTTTGCTTAAAAAACAATCTCGCTCTGTTTTATGAATAATGAATTTACAAAATTTCTTGAGGAAGGAAAAATTTTAATTAAAATATTTACTGACAATTTTACATCATGAAAATGCTAAAAAAAGAAGACAGTTTAAGTAACACTATACATTGACTTCGTGAATTTCTTTATGGACATTTTTAATGTTATCGTAAGCATGGTAAAGTGACAGTATAGAGGCAACTGATTTCTCAACCATATTTTAAAGATGGCTAGTCTAGACTATTTGAATATTCAAGCAAAATTTGCAAATCTTTAATATCTATAAATAATTTCAAAGCATAACTATCAACAGGATTTAATTTACACCAAAAATGATCAGTAAAAAATAATCATTAAAATCATGAAATCACAAAATAAATCATAATCAGTCATAAATGATTGAAAATATTATTATATTTACATAATCTTGCTCTTAAAGTTAGAAAAGGAAAGCGCTTAGTGTAATATATATACTATTCAAATTTGTCTAACCCTTCATTGTATATTTACAGATTTTTGTACAATTTTATTATAATATGGATTTTACTACTAGATGCATTTAATTAATACTAGTGTAATCATTTATTCTTCACCAGACAGACAATTAGCAAAATTGTATGTCGTAAAATATCAAAATTTAATAAATAAATTTCTGAAAACAAAATGCAATTCACCATGTTATCTGGATTTGAGTGTTTTAGTAACTTCTCACCAAATTTTCATAATCTTAATTTACGTTGCAGAAAATTCCAAAATCTCTTAAAGAATCTTTTGGAAGAATCCAAATTATGCGTTTAAAAGTTTCATTAAATTTTTCTTCATTTAATATGAGAAGTTTAATAATAACGAAGTTTTTACTGTTGTGGTAATTGAATTTCATAATTTTTCTAGGTTTCTATTTCATCTTCTTCAATTCAAACTGGACAACTTCAATTT